>JALIGW010000003.1:4204953-4334953 GCA_023053685.1 Diadophis punctatus similis | reverse complement strand
TACGGTTTCTTTTCTAATGTCTGATGTCCAGGAAATGATCTATTTCTCCTTTTTGAGATTAATTATCGCCTCTGTCAAACCTGGTGTCTGATTATACTTCCAACATTTAGCTGATAAGTTTCCAAACATCTTTGCTGACCTTGCTGGTGGTAAATGCCACCTATAAAACATTTTGTATAGATTTTCCTTATAGGCTGTTGACATTGCTAATTTACAGTTTCTATCCCAAAATTTCTGCCATTTGTCTAATTCTATTGAGTAACCAAAGTTTTTAGCCCATCTTATCATTGTTTTTTTCACTTGCTCTTCTTCCATTTTAATACTCAATAAGTAGCTATAAATTTTTTAAATTAAATTTTCATCTGTCCCTAGTAATATCTGTTCTGTTGGTTCTTTATAGAAACCATACATTCTTGCATCTTTGTCATATCTTGATTGTATTTGCATGTATGGCCACCATGCTAGACCGATCCCTTGATTAATCAATTCTTGTTTGGATTTAAGTTCCCCTTTATCATTCAAAATGTTATACTTTACAATTTTTTTCCATGTTAATCACATTCAGATGAATCAGTGCCTCCATTGTGGAGATCCAGACTGGTATTTTTATATAGCAGTGATGGCTAACCTTTTCCGGACTGAGTGTCCAAACCATGCACGTGCCACACACATGCGCACACGTCCCACACATGCACCCCATGCATGCGCGGCAGAGACCCGATGACCAGCTGGCTGGTGGGAGGCATGTGTGCATGCACGGTGGAGCTGAACTGGGGCAACGGTTCACGTGCCCACAGAGAGGGTGCTGCGTGCCACCTGTGGCACACGTGCCATAGGTTCGCCATCACGGTTATACAGTATAGTGTCTCTCTTTAATTTCCCCCCATACTAACAGTAGTGCATTTCTAACAAGGTGCCTTTGAAAATATCCATGTATTTTATTTTTCCCATACTATAGAAAGGCATGCCCCCATCATGTCCCTCCAAAGTTAATAGTCTTTTATATCTCAAATTTACCAATTCTTTCACCCAGACAAGTGTAGAGGCCTGGTAATATAGCTCCCAATTTGGCAACCCAAGGCCCCCTTTCAGTTTAGTATCTTATAGCAGTTTCAGTCTTATTCTTGCTTTTTTCCCTTGCCAGATATATTTTAGTATCGTTTTGTTTAGTCCTTCAAAGAATTTTTTTTCTAATTTTATCGGAATTGTTTGAAATAAGAATAACAGTCTCGGTAAGATGTTTATTTTTATTGTAGCTATCCTTCCTATCAACGATAGCTGTAGGTTTTTCCATTTCTCCAAGTCTAATTTGATTTTTTGTAAGTTTCATATAATTATCTTCTTTTATAGTTGCGTATTTTGCTGTTAACTGAACTCCTAAGTATTTAACTTTCTTAACTATCTGAATATCTATCTTTTCGGCCAACTTTTTTTTGTTTCTCTATGACATTTTAAACTAGTATTTTATGTTTCTCTTTATTCATTTTCAGTCCTGCAACTTCACCATACTCTGCTATTATTTTTATTAACTTGGGTCCAGATTCTTGTGGTTCTTCTAAAATAAATACCAGGTCATCTGCAAATGCTTGTAGCTTGTGTTCTTCTGTTTTTATTTTCATTCCTTTTATTTCTGAGCCTTGTCTAATATTTCTATTTAGTACTTCCAATGTTAATATAAATAGTAGGGTGGACAGCGGACATTCTTGTCTCGTGCCTTTTCTTATGTTAAAGTTCTCGGTCGTATCCCCGTTAACTTTAAACTTATCCCCATTAAACTTTTGCTTTTTGCTTAGAATATATTGCCTCAATCATGTTAACAAATTTAACCTCAAAGTCCATATATTTTAATTGTAATAACATAAATTGCCAATTTACGTTATCAAATGCTTTCTGTGCATCTAAGAATATCAATGCTATTTGTTTTTCAGGATGCATTTCATAATATTCCAACGTGTTCAAAATAATTCTCATATTATTCTTAATTTGCCTTTTAGGTAAAAATCCATTCTGGTCTGAGTGTATAAATTCATTCAGGAATCTTTTTAATCTTTCTGCAATTATTGAGTCATATTTTTTGTAGTCTGCATTTAATAGTGATATTGGCCTATGTGTGAATGTTTTAAAGAAGGCAGTAGAATATCTTCTGTTGGACTTGAATGTTTATCTCTGTACTGATTTTTAAAAAACGTATCTCATACATTTGATTTTTAAAAACGTATCTCATACATTTGATTCTTCCATAATATTCTAAAGTTTTATTTATTTAATAATAAATAATCTCAAGCCAGTTTCCTACAGTACTACACAACATTTCTTTTAGTTGTAGGGCAAATGTAAGGAAAAATGGAGATGGACTCATATCAGAAATTTCTTCTGCTACTGCCCTATAAGACTTCTGAGAGTCCAAAGGGAGAAGTTCATATTGATCTCTAGGGCAGGACTCAGTGGTGGGTTGCTACTGGTTCGCCCTGGATCGGGCGAACCGGTAGCGGCGGTGGCAGGAAGCTCCGCCCACCCACCCAGACATAATCAAAAACGCTCTGTGTTTATTATTATTATTATTAATTCACAAAAAATGTAATACACAGCTAACGAGATTTATATGCTGGATTTAATAATAATAATAATAATAATAATAATAATAATAATAATAATAATAATAATAATAATAATAATAATAATAATAATAATAATAATAATAATAATAATAATAATAATAATAATAATAATAACAATAACAACAACAACAACAACAACAACAACAACAACAACAACCAGATCCTGAGACACAGTATGATTACTATGCAGACTCTAGGTCACTGTTTCTCAACTTTAACAACTTGAAGAGGAATGGACTTCAACTCCCAGAATTCTTCTTCTGAAATATTCAGAATGGCTTCTGAAATTGAAGTCAACATATCTTTGAGTTGCCAAAGTTCAGATGATGATGATGATGATGATGATGATGATAATAATAATAATAATAATAATAATAATAATCATTATCATTATCATTATCATTATCATTATCATTATCATTATCATTATCATTATCATTATCATTATCATTATCATTATCATTATCATTATCAAGTTTTTTTATTTTTACAAAATTCAAAATAAACATTCCATTCATCCATCTGCAGTGTGTTGTCTGGTCACAACTCTCTCTCCTTTACTATCTCATCCTCATTTATATTTATTTCACTAAATTCTAAGTATTCAAATATTTAAATATTTTAAAGTTCTCCATTTTCATAATATCTTATCTGCATTATACCTTATTAACATTTTACATTTTTATTCTTATTTCTTATAGTCTATCAGTTCTTTTATTTAGGTCTTTATCTTAATATATATATTTATTTTCATTTATCAGCAAAAAATGCTACACACACACACACACACACACATACACACACACACACACACACACACACACACAAACCTTCAGTTCCAAAACCCTTTTTTATTCTCCAACCATTTATAAAATACCTTCCAAATCTCATAGTATTCAGTTTGTTGTTTCTCTTTAATCGCTAAAGTCAATCTGTTCATTTCTGCACATTCTAATATTTTCCTTATCACTATTCTGCCCCAGCTAGGAACGTAGCAAACACACAGTTTCTTTGAACTTAGTTTAATCAATAACCAACTACTAATAACTGGCTTAGTAGTGGATACACACACACAAACCTAAAAGCAGTCTTTTTTTGCAAACAACCAGCTGCTAATTAATCATCATTAACAGCCGGCATAAGTTCAGAAAGTCTTAAATCCTATAATAGCAATTAGTTCTTAATATCTCACGAAGTTTCAAAGGCTTGGCAAAATGCCTAGAAGTCATCCTCAATAAGCAAACCGAAGCAGATAAACAAAGCAGAGATTTTCCAGACATGAGGCACACACGACAAACACACGAATCTCAAACGTTGTTTCCTGCAGAGATTCAGCTGCCTCTGCTTTCCTTAAGTAGACTAGGGGAGTGGCCAATTAGCCCCAAGTCTTACTCCCGAGGAGACCTCCTCTGGAGTAACCATTCCTGCCTTTTGGCAGCTCTGCGTGCCTGTGCATTAAGAAGAGGAGAAGCCTCTTCTTCCTCATCACTGCTATGAGGTGCTGGAGGTTCTGAAGGCCCTGGCTGAACCTCTGCCTCTGGCACCAAGTCCTCGCCAGCCTCCTCACTGTCTGACTCAGGTGCTAGCTGCACAGGCCACTGGCGCATCACCAAGTCGGTCTCCTCTCGAACAGGATCCGCTATCAACTTCACGGACTGCTGGTGGGCCACAACAACCACGTTCTCATCATTAGGAATCTCTCCACTTTTCCAGTGTTGTGCAAATACAATTCTAACTGCTGTTAACACATGTATTATCAAATATATGTTCACTTTTTGATAAATTTTGATACATTTCTGGCAAAATTCCTAACAAAAATATTTCTGGTTTCAATTCAACGTGTTGTATCTTTTCTTCCAACCATGTCTTAATTTTTGTCCAATACTTTTTTGCTTCTCCACATGTCTACCACATATGATAGTAAGATCCTGGTATTTGATTACATTTCCAGCATTTCTCTGATTTGTCCTTAAACATTCTCGCCAATCTGGCCGGTGGTAGATGCCATCTGTAAAATATTTTATACAAATTCTCTTTATATGCAGTTGACATTGTTAATTTATAATTTCTATCCCACAACTTCTGCCATTTGTCCAATTCTATCGTATAACCAAATTTTTTTGCCCATGCTATCATTGTTGCTTTTACTTGTTCTTCCAATTTTATACCTAATAAATAGCTATACAATTTCTTTATTAACTTTTCTTCTGTTCCTGTTAGGATTTTATCTAATTCTGTAATTCTTTATAAAACCCCTGCTGTTTAACATCTTTCTCATATCTAGATTGTATCTGCATGTACATATACCATGTTATATTGATCCCTTTCTCCCCCTATTTCTTCTTTCATTTTGAGTCCCCCTTCTTCATTCAAGATATCTTTATATCTAACTATTGTTCCCATAATATTTGGATGAGTTAATGCTTCCATTGTTGAAAGCCAAACTGGTACTTTTATATAATATTGTCCTTTAATTTTCTCCAACACCAATAATAAAGCATTTCTTATATAATGTCTCTGAAAATATCCATGTATCTTATTTTCCCATACCATAGAAAAGCATGCCACCCCAATTGTAAATCATGTCCTTCCAAGGTCAATAACCTTGTATTCCTCAATACGATCCACTCCTTCATCCATGTTAATGCTGCGGTTTGATAATATAATTCCCAGTTTGGTAGTCCAAAGCCTTCTTTGGTCCTTTTATCTTGCATCATTTTCAAGCCGATTCTTGCTTTTTCCCCTTGCCAAATATACTTATGAATTGTCTTATTTAGTTCCTCAAAATATTTCTTTTCCAGTTTTATCAGAATTGTCTGAAATATAAATAATAGTCTTGGCAATATATTCATTTTAATTGTTGCCACTCGTCCTATCAAAGATAGTTGCAGATTCTTCAATTTTTCCAGATCTGCATATCTACGTTCTTCACTAATTATCTCTTTTGCTTGTCTGTTAAGTTTTTAACTAATATCTTAGTTTTTTCTTTATTTATTTTCAGGCCTGGCACTTTTCCATAGTCTTCTATTTTTTCCACTAGTTTAGGCCCTGTTATTACTGGATCTTCTAAAATAAAAACTAGATCATCTGCAGATGCCTGTAATTTGTATTGTTCCCTTTTAATCTCTATATCTTGTCTTATATTTCTATTTAATACCTCTAATATCAATATAAACATTAGTGGAGACAGAGGGCATCCTTGTCTTGTGCCTTTCTTAATACTAATTTTCTCTGTCCTACTATCATTTCCACTGTCTGCTTATGATATATCGTCTTAATCATTTTCACAAATCTTTCCCCAAACTCAATTTCTTCTAATTGCACTAGCATAAATTGCCAATTCACATTATCAAATGCTTTCTGTGCATCTAAAAAAATCAACGCCATTTGCTTTCCTGGATGTGCTTCGTAATACTCCAAAGTATCTAAGATTATTCTCATATTATCTTTAATTTGTCTTTTCGGTAAAAAGCCATTTTTATCTGGATGTATAAATTGATTTAGAAATCGTTTCAGTCTTTCTGCCATTATTTGAACAAATATCTTATAATCTGCATTTAACAAGGATATTGGTCTGTAGTTTTTTGTTTGTTGTAAGTCTGTATCTTCTTTTGGTATAAGGGTAATATATGCTTCCATCCATGAATTCGGTGCTTTCCCTTCTAACAAAAATTCATTAAATACTTCCAACATTGGTTGACTCAAGGTTTCTTGTAACTCCTTATATATTTCTGCAGGCAGTCCATCCGGCCCTGGTGTCTTCCCATTTTTCTGCCTCTTAATTGCGTTCTTACGGTCTTCTCTCCATGGCAGCCCGTTCTAAAAGAACGCCGCGCGAGTTCGAGAACTTTGAACTCGCGAGACGTTCTTTTAGAATGGGCTGCTGTGGAGAGAAGACCATAAGAACGCGACAGAGGTCCCGGGACAAGTCCCAGGTAGGACGCCTGCCCCGCCCCTTCCATTCTCCCCACGACAGGTGCTCCCGTCCCGGCAAGAGATGTGAAACGGCGACTCGGGAGCAGCAGAAGGATTGGAGTGGGGAAGCGAGTGATCTGGGCAGCGCTTCTCGGACTTGGCTGGCGCAATATCGTGGCGAGTTGCTCCTTTACCAGCTCGCTCTGGCTGGCAGGATCAACTGCCTTAAGGCGGGGACGCTCGGCTCGGGTTGGCTGGCCGGAGCGTTGCATCACACTGCGATGGGTGAAGAAAGTTGACCAATTAACAACTTTTCGCACTCGCGATAACTTCTCCTTTACATTGAAGGAGTTTCCCTCAAAGACCTGCTGAAAAGAGAAGCCGTGAACTTCCAGACGCTGGTAAGATCATCAGGCACAATTTGGGGGTGGTGGGGAATGCAGGGGAGGGCCGGGCTGCAAGGCGCTCACTTTACCAGCGTCTGGAACTTCGCCGCTTCCCTGTCACCACCTTCCTCACTTGCGTCGCACCCCGCCCCATCCCCCACCTGAAGTGCTCAAAGTCCTTCAAAGCATTTTAAAGGGATGCGTTTTGCCTGCCATGAAGGAAACCAATGTTCCCCGAAGAATAGGAGGCAAGCATCGGTTCCCTTCATGGCAGGCAAAACGGATCCCTTTAAAATGCTTCGAAGGACTTTGAAGCATTTTGAAGGGACGCCCGCCACGCCACGCCCTCCCACCCTGCCAAACCCCAGCGCGAGACATCCCTCCTACCTTGATCGCGTTCTTACAGTCTTCTCTCCACGGCAGCCCATTCTAAAAGAACGTCTCGCGAGTTCAAAGTTCTCGAACTCACGCGGCATTCTTTTAGAATGGGCTGCCGTGGAGAGAAGACCGTAAGAATGCGACAGAGGTCCCGGGACAAGTCCCAGGTAGGACGCCTGCCCCGCCCCACCCCACCCCACCCCGCCAAGAGAGACGCACCACTTACTGGAGTTTTGCAGCTCTGTGGTCTCTCGGCTTGTCTGTTTGCAAGTTTTTTCCCCTAAAGAGACTAGCCGAGAGACCACGGAGCTGGCAAACTCCAGTAAGTGGTGCGTCTCATGCCCCGCCCCGCCTGCACCCCGAAAATTATAAGCCACCCCCCCCCGAAAATAAGGCCAGGGGCATTTTTGGGGGGGTCAAAAAAATATAAGCCCCTGTCTTATTTTCGGGGAAACACGGTAGTAATTCTGAATAACTCTCTTTTATCTTCATTTTGATATTTAATTTCCCCTTCCTTATCTATTAACTTGTCTATCCATTTCTTTTTCTCTCTCTCTTTTTAACTTGTATGCCAACCATCTTCCTGATTTGTTAGCATTTTCAAAAAAGTTTTGTTTAGCACTTTTAATTTGTAATGCCAATTTTTCCTTGTCCATTAAACTCATTTTATGTTTCACTAAGTCCATTTGATTCTTTATTTCCTTCTTTTGTGGATCTTTTTGTAACTTTGTCTCTAATTTCTTATATTCTTCCAATAGTCGTTGATTTCATTTTTTCATTCTATTCTGTTTTCCTCTGTATGTTATAACTAATCTTCTGATATATGCCTTGGCTATTTCCCATACATTTTGTAATGATGTATCTTCTTTTCTATTCTCTTTGAAGAAGAAAACTAATTCTTTTTCCATGAACTGGATACACTCCTTTTCTTTCAGTATTTCTTGGTTCAATATCCATCTCGATACTCTTTTTTGACCTTTCCATATAACTTTTATTGGATTGTGGTCTGCCCAATTATTACTTTCCATGTTTATTTCTTGCACATTAGCTTTTAGTTCTGCTGTCATCCAAACCATATCTATTCTTGACCAAGACATAAATCTATTTGAATAAAATGAATATTGCTTATAAAAATCTTCTTGATTCGCATTGGGTGCATATATTGCTACCATAAGTGTCAATTTATCATTCATCATTATTGCCACCATCAGTATCCTCCCTTCCTCATCTGTGAATATTTGTTTGGCATTTATTGTTTCCTTTATATATAAAGCTATTTTTCTTTTCTTCTGTGATGATAACGCAGTATATAGCTTCCCTATTTTAGGATATTCCAATAATTTTGTTTATTGTTTTTTAATATGCACCTTTTGCAAACAAATTATATTTACTTTTAATTTTTCTAATCTATGAAATATCCTTTTCCTTTTCATTGCCGAGTTCAGTCCGTTTATATTGATTGATATTAATTTAGTTTCTCCTTCCATAATTATTTATAAACCGGAGGATCTGTTTATTATTT
Organism: Diadophis punctatus similis; assembly: GCA_023053685.1. NCBI lineage: Eukaryota > Metazoa > Chordata > Lepidosauria > Squamata > Dipsadidae > Diadophis > Diadophis punctatus. The sequence goes on along the minus strand of JALIGW010000003.1, from coordinate 4,326,134 downwards.
TTCAAGCCACCTTTGGCCTTGATAATTGTCATGTTTTTGTAATGTGGAATACACTCAACAAATATATGTCCAAATGAGGCTTAACTATTGATAGACAAATGTGTTTTCTTCCCAAGGTAAGACATTGAGAACACTACCTAAGATATGGAAGAAAAAAACCTCCTCACAAAAGGTCAACACTGTGCTCAGATGCATTTCCCAACAGTCTATGTTTCCTTTTCTTGAATGGTGGTTTTTTCAAAGTGAAGACTTCGCGTGCTTGAAAAACATTGCACTGACCATCATCTCTAACATGATTACAGTTCCATGGGGAAAGATGACGAATGATAATGATGATTTGCCATGTTAAGATTCAGAGGACAGCTCCTGCCACTATATCAGAAATGCTGATGTATAATGAGTAAAAATACCACTTTCACTTGCTTGTTGTATATGTGTATACAAGTGCCTTATTTCCTGCAGGCTGATGCCATGAAAGAAATTGGTACAGTTTAGTAGAATACTTATATATGATGTCATCTCTTGTATGCTAAAAAAAACCCCTTTTCCTAATCTTAAACCTGTCCTTTTGTAATTTCAGTGGCATTTTAAAAAAAATGACAATATCTATGCAGATGAAATAAGAATGGCTATTAATATTATAATATATAGCAAGCTAACAGAATTGCATATTTCTTAGATTATTGGATTCAAGAACTGATCCCTGCAATGAAATTGAATTTTAAAACAAATCTACAGGATAAATTTTAAGATAAGGATTCATATACTACAGTTATCTATCCAAGCCTACAGCGCTCCAAAATCCTTAATTTGGTCTAAACTCTGAAAGATTAAAAATACATTTTGCTAATGACAATCAGGGATGTAATCCTTAATTTTAATTTCTAGAAGGGTTGAGTAAACAGTTATTTGGAGTTCTGACATTACTCCTTGAAGTTATGATATTTCAACACAGCTGAAGAAAGAGCACAGAATAGACCCTGTAACTGGAATTGATTGCATGTTGATTTAAAGAAGATGTCAGGAGGATATTGATTTGGCATTTGTTATTCAAAGGGGGAAAAGGAGTGCACTGGTAACAATTGGAACCCTTTCGAAGGGCACTTGATTAAAACTGGGATTCTTCCACATATATAGTGCTATAGTTTATTAGAAGACAACTATTACAACTTTGACCTGAATGCATTAACTCTTGGACCTACTGCAGAACGAAAAAGCAAAGAAAATCAAACTAACTCCCAAACTAGCTGCATAATATTTGCAAAGTGATACTGGACTTTTTGTTTTGTTTTGCAAAAGAAGAGATCTTGTATTAAAATATATATATATTATATATATATATATATATATATAAATATATATATAAATGTGTATATGAGTATATTACATAAATAAATTATTCTAATTACAAAAGTAAGATATTTTTCTCATGTCATATTTCAATTAGTTTTCTATTTTTTGACATACTTTTATAGTTTCCAGTTGGAATTATGTATTATTTATTGTACTGAAAAATATCTCTTTAAGTATTGTGTGTTTCTTTAAATAAGGTTGATTCTGAACACGTATTATAAACTGCTGTTCGCTTTTCAAACTTGTGTAACACATTTATGTGACATGGATATATGACAAAGCTGACTTTCCCATCTAAAACAAAGTTATAATCCATCTGAGATTTCACTTAAATTCTTATTTTCATTCCCCTAATTTTGAGAAACTGTTTACATTTGTCCTGTGTATGTTTTTGTTGCAGTTGATCTCAAAACCCTGGAAACCTCACAGGAATTATGGACAGTTCCCGAATTGAAAGGGTAGAATATGGTACCAGCCAATGACTTAAGCCCCCTACCTTCTCTGAAGAAGGGGATCTGGAAGCTAAACCCTGGGATGACCGATTGAGGGAACTAGGTATGTCTAGTCTAATAAAGATAAGGACTAGGGGTGATATGATAGCAGTGTTCCAATACTTGAGGGGCTGTCACAGAAAAGAGGTGGGGTCAACCTATTCTCCAAAGTCCAGATGCAGGACAAGAAGTAATGGGGGGGAAGATAATTAAAAGAGAGATCCAAACCTAGAAATAAGAATAAATTTATTGACATTGAGAATGATTAATAGTGGAATGGCTTACCTCTGGAAATTGTGGGTGCTCCATCACTGGAGGCTTTCAAGAAGAAACTGGACAGCCATTTGTCTGGAATGGTATAGGGCAGTGATGGTGCCGAGTGCCCAAACCAGAACACGCATGCATGTGCGTGCATGTGTGCGCGCTGGAGCACAGGAAACCCGAAGATCAGCTGGCGACAGCGCATGTGCCCACAGAAAGGCCATATGTTCGCCATCACAGGTATAGGGTTTCCTGCCTGAGCAGGAAGTTGGACTCTAGACTAATCCCCTGCTCAAAACCTCCAAGGACCCTTCCAATCCTTCTGTGTTCTATGTTCTAAAAACCATCAAGGTGTGATTGAATGAAAAGCCATCACAATTCCATCCTTCTGCACAGTGTGAAAGACCAGGGCTTGTAAGCTGGTGAAATGCTGTTTCCAATCATGGGGTGAGACCCAGGAAACAGGAATTGTTGTCATGGGAAAATGAACAACCCTAAGTATAAAATCAGAAGAGTAGTGACTTATGGTGTATGGCAGCTCAGTTGGGAGGCAAAATGATCAAGATGCTGACAAAATCAACATTGGAATCACAGAAGTATGGAGCAAATTAAAGAAGTGCTGAAATGCTGCCTTTGGGGCTGACTTGTTTCACTGATAAAGGAAAAAAAGCAATGTGTCTCTTGGGTGAATGTCATACATATTTAAAGTTTAAATACTATCCTCTACACATTCTTGAAAAAAAAGCAAATATATATATATTTAATGTCCTCTGCTATAATCTAATGCTTCATGGCAGGCATCTTTTATTTCACAGGCCTCGGTACTAGATCAGAAGTTAACAGGATGCTACCCTGTCCCAGGCTTCCTGTCTGATCTCACTTTTAATATTTTTAAAATATTGTTTAAATGAAAAGGAATTTGAATTCGGTTCCTGATTTTGTCTGAATCAAACATGCATGTTTGAAGGATGCAATAAAGTTGTGCTATATTACATTGCTGTATAAATAGCATTTGCTCTGCTTTAGTATAAATAGCATTTGCTATTTAGTGTTATTTAGTATAAATCACAGTCCTCAGAAAGACTTTTAAGAATGAATTGGCCCCAGTTCTGTTATTCTCGTCAAACTATTTATTAAATAAAAGGAAACCAAAATGAGTCACCCCAGCAATATCATTTTATATTTTTTCTTGCCTGGATAATCATAAAACAAGGAAATTCTTTTTTACAGCGGAAATTTTTTTTAATGCAGGTGTGAATCTGTTGATTTAAATTTTTAATAATATAAATCCCTTTCAATATCTTAATTTTAAGGTCGATTTGTCCAGATAATAGAGCTGGTGGCCTTTATGCAATAAGTCAGTCTAGAACTTTTAATTTCCATCAGTTGGACAAGATACATCATTTTATGCTTCGCTTCGATGATATTTCTCAAATGCCATGAATGCAGAATATACAGAACTAGCTCTTTTAATATAACCAAAGGACAGCAAGCATTTTGAGGTATAAAGAAATCATTTTTTGTGTTGTAGCACTCTTTCCTTTAAACAGTGGTAGATGCTCAAGAAGAGTTGCATATGTAACATTCTTGATGTTCTCAGAGTTTCTCTTTCTGCAGACATTTCATTATTAGGCCAAGTGACATCATCAGTACAATAGGGAGTGCAGTTTTCTGGCTGTTTATATATAGCAGCTTGTCCTACCGTTGTTGATTGGATCATTGTTTTTTCTTTGGTTGCTTTTGGGGAAGCTGTTGACTGTTTCATTTTAACCCCACCCCCACTCCCTATCTCCTGACCTTATGAGCCAAAGTGGGTGTTTGCAGCCCATCCCATCCTTTAGTAAACATATGCACCTAAACACAGATGCAACATGAAGAGCAGAAACACATAGACACAACATATTTGTAATAGAGTTGCTTTTCAGAGTGAGATAGGTGGTACCATATTTTTCGGAGTATAAGACGCACCGAAGTATAAGACGCACCTTAGTTTTGGGGGAGGAAAACAAGGAAAAAAGGCCTCTGCCTCCAAGCAATTTGCCAAACAGCAAGCAGTAAACAGCACAGATGATATACACTGTTTGCTGTGTATTTCTGTGCATGTGTGCCTAACCCATAGAAATAGCAAAGAATTGGAGAAATGTACATTATGCCAGAAAGTTTTCTTAAATGTAGTCACACTAACTCTTCCCAATTATTTAAATAGATCTACTCCAAGGTAACTAAACTCTAATACTAAACAGGACACTGTTACATTTCAGACTATACTTGTACAGAGCTGTTAAAATTAATTAAAATTTCTGGAAGTATACATTATTCTCTATTATTTAAAAGAAGATACAATAGCACTGGACCTCTTCAGAGCAAGCATTTATTTTAAAAAGCTTCTTTATTTTGTTAAGTTGTCTAGAGGTCTCCAACCTTGGCAACTTTAAGACTTGTGGACTTCACAAGTCACTTTTCTCTCCATTCCAAAAACAGAGCATGCGGAGGCAAAAAAAGAGCATTGCGTTTCAGGCAGTGGGTGACACCGCCACCGCCCGCCGCCTGAAACATGATGCTCTGTTTTGATCTCCGCATGCTCCGTTTTTGTAATGGGGAGGAAAGTGATTGACTTGAGTACACAAAGCCAAGGTATTGAAATAACTTGGGTCTTCCGGCACAAACTGCCCAGCAATTCAGCACACATCACCACCAAAATCAATAAATAAAAATATCCAAATCAAGGGCTCAAGAAACCCGATTTGAGGAATCAGGAGGGAGAATTGTGAATCTCTGTGGCTCTTGTTTCAATTGGGAGTTACTCCGGCAATCGAGGTGGGCTTACATATTGATGAAAATAAAGATTTCTCCGAAAGGGAGTTCTTCCATAAGGCTTGATTGCAGCCCGTTTGCCTATATAATGTCTTGGCCACTCCTTTTCTGATAGATTAATGGAGAGCATGTGCAGCCCATATGGCATAAATTAAACAGATAAAGCTCTCCTCCCCCCTCTTTTTTCCCCTGGCATGGCGAGATGAAGTGACAACTGATGGTTTTGGGTTTGAGATTCCCGCGTAGCTTTTAAAGATGTCAGCATTGCCAAAAAACCTACTATATCAGTGCTATTTGCTCGATTTAAATCTGGTGCCAGTGAATCTGCTAAGAGGTGATCACCCCCAGTTTGCACACCACACAAAGGCAAGGTGGGGAAAAGTACCTTCTTCCACCTTCCCGTTCTACCCGCTTGCAGTGATTCACTTGGAACCGCGATCTCATGCCCTGCAACTTCTCTTTCCACACAGTTGGATGCCCCGTATTTGGAATCGGGGAGGAAAGTGTTTTCAGGCAGAAGTGCCAAGATCCCCTCCCCGATTCAAAAAAGAGTGTGTGGAGACCAAAAAAGAGCATCGCATTTCAGGCAGCGGGCGGCTCTGGTTGCACGCCCCATTTTTTGAATCGAGGAAGAAAGCGTTTTTGCACGGCAGTGCTGGCCGGAACTGCCCACCGCTGGAAACGCGATGCTCTTTTTTGGACTCCGCACGCTCCTTTTTGGAATCGGGGAGGGGATCGCAGCGCTGCTGCCTGAAAACGCTTTCCTCCCCAGGCTGAGTTTATTTGGAGCCACATTGCCTTATGCCTCCTACACAGCGCCCACTTCGCCAACCAAGTCCCCACCTTCCCCAGGCCGCAAGGATCCCTGCCGCCTGGAACTGTGCGGAGGCTAAAAACCTCCGAAGGGTGGGGGTTGGCAGGTGGGTGGGGGCTACATTCGGAGTATAAGACACACCCAGTTTTTGACCCTCTTTTGGGGAGTAAAAAGGTGCGTCTTATACTCTGAAAAATATGGTATATAAATTAAAATAAATAAAGTAAATAAATAAATTGGAATGAATTCTGGAAGCCACAGAATAGCAGCATTTCCTGCATTCTTACTCTAGGAAATGACATAAAGGGAGCTTTACTACGTGCCTGTCAGAAAATAGAAATCTTAATAAACTGGGAACAAATCAACTGTTGGAAAAAAGACTGCCCCTTTCCCTGAAAAATAGGGTTGCAGCTAACCTGGATAGCATATGAAACAAAATGCTCCAATGTATTCTGGGAGAAACATTTGGGTTACAGTTTACAATGTTGCCTACACTTCCATTGTAAGCCTCCCTCCATCTTTACTCCTGGTTGTATGAGCAAGAGCACAAATAATGATTAAAGGACTAAAAGAATTCCGAATTTCCCTGTTATTTAAATCAATAGTGTTCACAAGTGAACATTCAAACAGGGACACAGTGGCTCTTGATTTTGGACTCAGGGAAGCAGAAAATATTCATTTGAAAATGGATTATATTGTCTTGAACAAGCTAATCTAATTTCTAAGTTTTTAAAGAAAGGTTTCCAGGTAGGAGATCCAGGCATGACCCCAAACTGCAATCTCTTACATGAGGGATCGTTTAAGATGGGATTGACTTGAGTACGTTTAAAATATGTGTAGCTCTGAATGTAGCCTTGAAAACATGCTGCCTAATAAACTAAGAGAAGAAAGCTGATGCACACATTCACAACAAAAGGAATTATTCACCACCCACAAGGATTTAAGGCTTTTGAATGCATTTGTTGGAAGCTGCTAGGACAGCAGTAGGAGCACAAGGAACAAGATGGATTTCTGAAAGAAAATAAGTGACATACTTCTAATCTCTGTATGGAAAGGTTTATAATATAGCAAAATCTTCCAGGATTAAATGGTTTACAATATATCAGGCAAGTTAAACAAAGACCATCTAAATTCTCTGTTTATGTTATCTTGGTATTTGGCTGAGCTGCATTTCGAAGAAAGCACTTCCTTTCCTAATACCTTTTACTTGCTTGATGTATGTACTGTGCATACAAGTGGGTTTGCCGGGAGGTAAGGGTTCATATCTAAAGCTTTTTGAATCATAGCCTTGATTCAGACCGCTGGGAAATTCCCTTTGAAGTGTTTAAAATAGCAGCTAAAGCTACAGATTCTTGCATGGTTTGGGTCACCAGGAAAAGAAATACTGTAAAAAAAACCTTAAGAATAAAAAAACCTTAAGAATAGGTATCAACAGTGGACACTCTGGTTTATATTAAGCTCCTGTTCCCCCCCCCCAAAAAAAACTGCCTATCTTAATTGTAGTAGTACTGATTTACGAAGGTTCTGAACAGAGCTGGCTCTACTGTTAAGCACAGTGCAGCTATTTCCTCTCTGATGACATTATTTACTGACCCTTTGCTGCTGATTTTTTAAAGTCTCAAATAGGAATTAGGAAAATAAAACAGGAATACTTGCCAAATGCACAATTGTTGCACTCTTTCCTAAATTGGTTATTACCTCCGGTTCAAATTCCTCCCTCATTACTCTTTACCTTTTACTTTACCTTCAACTAAATATTATACAGCAGGAAAAAGCTGTTGCAAAGTATTTCAGAACTTTGCCAAACTTGAGTTCCAATAGGAAATTGATCCAATGGATTAAATTTAGTAAATCAAAGGATATTAAGAGCTATTCATCTTTGAAACAAAACAAAAAAAATTACGCTGAAACAAACCAGGCTTATCTAACCTGGAAACAATGCTGCCCTCAAACCAGCTTTCAAATTTCTTTGCAATTCCTCTTCTTTGCAAAAGATGCTTTAGTAATCTTTTTACTAGGCGTTTTAGTAATTAAAAAAAAAATCATTTTGAAGAGGGAAGGAACGACTGACCCGATTTTTGAATTTATCTGATCACTGATAATTTAGTGCTCTATATTAAACTGCTGCTGTGGGCCATTCTTATTCCTCTCTCCTTTTATTCTTACCCAAATACTTTCAGCAGGATTTCCATGCTTTAATTCCTGTGCAAGTAGTTATTAGCAATAGCAATAACACTTAGACTTATATACCGCTTCATAGTGCTTTACAGCCCTCTCTAAGCGGTTTACAGAGTTCAGCATATTGCCCCCAACAATCTGGGTCCTCATTTTACCGACTTCAGAAGAATGGAAGGCTGAGTCAACCTTGAGCCTGGTGAGATTTGAACAGCTGAACTGCTGAACTAGCAATCAGCTGAAGGTCGCAGTGCTGCTTTTAACCACTGCGCCACCTCGGCTCCTATTTTCCTTTAAGTATAGTACAACATAGTTTCCACCATCTTCATTGGATCCCTTCCTTTTGAATAAAATCTTCCACCTTTTTCTGTCAATTGTAAGCACCATCTCCCCTCCAAATCAATGATACCTATTTGCCTTCCTGAATCAGGATCTATGTTCTCCCTGTTTATTTCACAAACTTGATGCAATGGAGTAGAAGCATGAGAAGTTTTGAATAGCACAAGCTGTTGCATCCCTCATACAATGTCCTGGGAAACACTAAGTATCACCTGGCTTCCTGCTTCTACCTTTATGCCCTCTTCTTGAACTCAGTCTTTGACTGCATAGTCAGTTCTGGACTTTTGCCACCTCTCCCCTTTGTTCCAGTTTAACAGCTTCCTAATGAAACTGGTGCAGCCCAGGGGCGGGTTCCTAATTTTTTTTACTACCACTCTGTGGGCGTGGCTTATTTTGTGGGTGTGGCTTGCCAGCCATGTGACCGGGTGAGCGTGGGCCTCGGGAGCTTGGCAGCGGCCGGAGAAGCAGGGGGGCATTGCCCACCCGCAACGCAGCCCACCGCAGCGGGAGCAGCAAGACCACGGCAGCGGTTCTTCTAGGAGTCTCCATCCGGCCTGAATGCTTCTCCCCATTCGATGATCCTAGGCTCCTGCCGCCCATTCCCCCTCCCCTCAGCAGCTCGAGAAGCCTTGAATGTGCGAAAATGCCTGGGATCATCACTGCACGTTCGTGGCTTCTCGGACTGCTGAAGGGAGGGGAACTGAGATAGATCCTGCCACCCATTCCCCCTCCCCTCAGCAGCTCGAGAAGCCTCGAATGTGCAAAAATGCCTAGAATCATCACCACACGTTCGTGGCTTCTCGGACTGCTGAAAGGAGGGGAATGGAGATAGCTCCTGCCGCCTGTTCTTTCAGCGTCTCACGCGCTCCCTCAGCCATCCTCCCCTGCTTGGACTCACTGTGGGTTAGGAAGGCAGCACATGCACAGTGCCCGAAGCTCAGCTTCTGGGCATGCGCAGAAGAATTTTTTTAAAAAATTCAAATTTTTTTTTTAAAAAAATGGTGCCCAGGCACCGGCAAGCGACCGCACCGATACTGTGACATCACCAGCGGGGCGCTACCGGTGCTATAGAGTGGAGCGCACTGGTAGGAACCCACCACTGGTGCAGCCACCACCAAATGCGTCCTTCCTAGTTTTTGTAGGATGTACAAAAGATTTGTGTCTACTGTTTATACCTCTGGTAGACCCCAATCCTGCTGGTGAGTGTGTGAGATACAGAATAACTTCTTAAAGTGGTGCTCAGAGGAACTTCTGCGGAATAGAAACTCAAATAAAAGCCAAAGTTTGCTGCAATATAAACAGTCCACTCGACAGCAGGGAAGGACTTAATTTAAAATAGTCACGGTGGGAAACATGGAGGAGAACAATAGTCAAGTTTTTAAGGAAGGGGTATTGCAACTATGTGTTGGTGGACCTTGTGTCTGGGAAAAAATAAAATCTGAACCCAACAACTGTTGAACTAGAAAAATGCCATTCAGCTAAGAAAGCAAAATCGGGAAGACTTACACTTATGAGTAATTACAACGGTTTGAGTTAAAAAGGGAGAAAATGTTTTTTCTGAAATTTTTTTAATCACATTAAATATTTAATTAATTAAATATTAAATGGCTTGGGATTTTTGTCCCTGTGTACTGTGTTTGCAAACTTGTGGATAATGAAAAGAATTGGTAAGTAGAAACTTTTACTCAACATAAAACTTCATTTATGCACATGCACAGAGGTTGTTAATGACCATGAGACTGGGAATACTAATATTCTCCAAAACTGGCTTTGAACTCTCTCTGATTGGTTTATCTCCTTATGTTATACACACACAAAAATCTTCTAAAAGATTAAACATTGGGGGAAAGCCCCTGCAACATGCAATCAAGGTAAAACTCTCCAAATGCATACAATTTAGCATTATCTCACTTTTAAAAAGTCTTATCTGCTTCATGTCAAAACTGCAGTATTGATGAACTGAGTATTCTAATAAGATGGTGTTCCTGATGAATGGGATCACCTGGGATAAAGTTACAGAGCAGCTTTGTGCAAGAAAGGGATACGGAGACTTGAGTGATGGGGTTACCTCTATTTGGCTGGGTGGATAAGGTTTTCCCCCAATGGGGAAAGATCAATTTTAGGAATGGGTGGGCAACATTTGAACAGTTACTAGACTCATCTGGATTTCTAAGAACATGAAATAGGGACTCTCTTAACCTGGTTTCCATGAGGGGCATTTATGTGCACAAAACAGCGGCGGGTTGCTCCCTTACTAGTGCCGGTGCGCTGCACGCGCATCTCCACGCTTCAGGGGGGCGCACACTCACTACGCACGCGCGCCCCCTCGCACGATTTTGCTTCCACGCATGCGCAGAAGCAAAATCAGCCAAAAATTAACAGGGAAAAATGGCGACGCGCACGGTGGACCGGCAGAGAGGGCTCCGGAGCGGTCGTGTGCAAATTGCGCAATTGGCCACTCCCTACCGGAGCTGCACACTGGGCAGCTCCGGCAAGAACCCACCTCTGGTACAAAACACTAATTCTCTATTTTATTAAGAGAAAACTGGTGAGCTGGTACCTCTGCAACTTCTTCTCATCTTCTTCTTTGGATTTAGTTTGTCTTTTTACTCTGCTCAGATTTGTATCTTTTCAAAAATAGATTTATGCTGGATCATTTTATTTTCTAATGATTGCTCTGAACTCTAAGTGAGGTCCAGAGGCAGTTTTAGAAATAGGTAAGCTGGAACAATGCTCTTTGCAGAATGCCACCTTCCGGTTTAATTTATTCTTTTAATGAACAGAATGTAGAAAAAAAAATTAAACCAGTGAAGTATGAAGTGACAGAAATCAAGAGATGCACTTGTTACATCAGCCTCTCCCTGATTCAGGGCAGAACAGAAATGCAGGCAGTAAAAAGAACAGATCAAATCTCTATTCTATCTTTTTTTCTTTAAGGTTGCATTGGAGATGTGTAGAAATTTGAGTTTTAGCTTTCCTCTTCCTTCTATTTTCCTGCCATAATTGGCAACTAAACAGGATTACAGGTGAACTTGCCTTTTCTCATCTCCACATGAACTCTTAATTTAGAAGCAGAAAATAGTTCAACATAGATGTCCGTATTGAATGAAAAATATGTCAGAGATTCAGATTTTAATATTTATTTCAAGGGGACTCTGGTGGAAACTTTGGCTGACCTATACATTTTTGCAGGAGTATCCAGGCCTTTTTAATTTGTATTTTTTGCTCCAGTTCACCCATCACTCTAAGGAAATGTGCTAACTTCAGAGGAATGAAGTTAAAATTTAACACCTTCTGGTGTCAATTTATCAGGTCACAGGTTAACTGAGGGTCAAGCTGGTTAGCGGTTGAAAGGTGACTCAAGCTAGCCCATGAAGCCAATTTTTTTCCAATTGTGCAGGCCTTTCCCCTAAATATTCTGATTTCCGTCTAACTCAGAGCACAGCTTACTAAAACTGAGATACAAATTCCCAGCCCTCAATAAGCTTGTATCTTAGGCTTTTCAAGACTGCGTCAGTTTTATCTAAGATGGAAATCGTTCCACTTCAGCTTGTTGGCCTTCTTGAAATTGAAACCAAAGTCCATAATGGTCTGAGGGCTTCCTGTAATCTGAGCTCCTGTTCAGAGCCTGAAAGATGAAGCAAACAAGGAATGTGGTCTTGAAATCAGTTAAGAGAGAATGCCTGGGTTTAAGGCGATGCTGGCTCCAGGGGTGGGGGATGGGGAGCTTTAGAACATCGACTTTTCAAAGACAAGTTTACAGTCAATTGTCTTTTTTCCAAAGATTTCTCCAGTCTGTAACTGTAAGATGAAATGGTAATGCAAATGATAAGGAGCATTGATGTTAATGATTCTGGTAGCAGCTTTTCCCACGATGGGTGGGTTTATGAATTTATTGATTTAATTTAATAACCCTGCAGGATTCTTTCACTTTGGTTTAAAACAGCAAATAATGGGGCCAGGAACCAGGAACACAATACAGGTAGTCCTTGACTTATGACCACAATTGAGCCCAGAATTTATGTTGCTAAGTGAGAAAATTTGTTAAGTGACTTTTGCCCTATTTTACGACTTTTCTTGCCACATTTGTTAAGTGAATCACTGCAGTTGTTAAATTAGTAACACGGTTGTTAAGTGAATCTGGATTCCCCATTGACTCTGTTTGTCAGAAGGTCACAAAAGATGATCACATGACCCTGGGACACTGGAAATGTCATAAATATGAACCAGTTGCCAAGCGTCCAAATGTAAATCATGTGATCATGGGGATGCTGTAACAGTCATAAGTGTGAAAAATGTTCATAAGTCACTTATTTCAGTGCCGTTGTAACTTCGGCTGGTCACTAAACAAACTGTTGTAAGTCGGGGACTACCTGTACTAACAACAATAATAATGCTGAGCTGAAAAAAGATGCCCAGTACATTCATGCTTAGTCACCTGGTACAAGCTGCTGTGACCAGAAAATGATGGAACATTAATTGTGATGGCGAGATAAGCCCTGGTCTTTTGTATTTGCCTCCCAATATAGGAAACAAACATGAAAGCTACATGGTTTGCATTGAGATATCACACATGGATTTTGTTTGGTAATTTGCCTAATTTTTTTGCTTCCCAGCCAGCGGTGAAATTCAACCGGTTTTGTGGGTGTGGCTTGGTGGGCGTGGTGTGGCTTGGTGGGCATGGCAGGGGAAGGATACTGCATACTCTCCATTCCCACCCCACTCCAGGGGAAGGATACTGCAAAATCCCCATTCCCACCCCACTCCGGGGCCAGGCAGAGGTGGTTCTCCAAACTACTCAAAATTTCTGCTACCGGTTCTCCAGAACCTGTCAGAACCTGCTGGATTTCACCCCTGTTCCCAGCCATGTCTTTGCATCTCTATCATTTCTTGGCAAGATTACTGTCATGATTTGCCACTGCCTGCCTTCAGGATTTTGTTTCCCACCTTCCCAATCTAGCTTTCAGCTCTGGAATTTCCAAGTGATCTCCATCCAAGTGGGATAAGCTTCATCTTAAGCCTGCTGTGCTTTGTATCTGAAATAAACCAAAATCTCATTCTGTTGCCTGCTTTGGACTACAGACAGAGCAGCTAAAACCAACCAATGCAAAGAAGTTGTTATTTTAAGTTGTTATTATTAAGTCATTAAGTTTTCTGGAGTCTTGGCAAATCAGGCAACTAGCAACACAAACGGAATCTATTTGGTTATGCTACACCACCATTTTGAGCCCAGAATTATGGCCGTATGTTATGTTGGTCATTAAGTAGGTCACCACATGACCCCACATGATTTTATGACCCCTTTTTCAGTGGTCATTTACAAACCCATTTTAGCCAATGGGTGGGGTTTTTTTTTGCCAGAAACTGTAAGTTAATGGCAGTTTCTGGCAAAGAACCTTGTAAATCAGGGATGTAGAACTATGGGCATTTTATGGCTTGTGGACTTCCACTTCCAGAATTCCAAGCTATGCTGGCCCAGGAATTCTGGGAGTTGAAGTTCATAAGTCATAAAGGGGCCGTCAGAAATGACTGGTTATAAGTTGAACTCTACTGTAAACACACTATTGTATTTGCAGTAACAATTGATATTCAAAACCAATTTTCCCACTTGGTGCCCAGAGATATCCTGGATTTAGAATCTTCAATCAATATATTTTAAAGGTAGCATTTTGAGGAAGGTCGTTCAAGAAAAGAATGGACATGTTCAACTTGGAGCCATAGAAAAAATAAAGGAGAAAGCATCTGGAGGAGACATTATGCAAGAAGTAGGTAGACTGTAAATTACTGGAATGACAGCAGCACTTAGGATCAAAAGTGTGGCAGCTGAGATATTATTTATTTATTTATTATTTATTTATTTGGTAGTTTTCCTATGCTGCCCTACTCCCTCGGGACTCAGGGTGGCGTACAACATTTTATAAAAACTCCAAACAAATTATTAAAAAACAATTAAAAACTGTTAAAAATATATATATATACACACCATACATACATGGGGGAGACATCAGATATAAATCGTCTCAAACGCACCCCGCCTGCAGGAAGAGCCATGTCTTAATGGCTTTTCGGAAGGCCAGCAAGGTGGGGATGATTCAGATCTCTGGGGGAAGTTGGTTCTAGAGAGCCAGAGAAGCCCTACAGAGAAGGCACTGTTTGGCTGACGGGACCTGGAGGAGACCCACTCTGTGGGACCTAACTGGTCAAAGGGAAGAATGAGGCAGAATGCGGTCCCGGAGATAGCCTGGTCCTAAGCCATGTAGGGCTTTAAAGATGATGATCAGCACCTTGAATTGTACCCGGAGACCAATGGACAGCCAATGCAGCTGGCGGAATATAGGTGTTACGTGGGTGTACCTTGAAACACCCACCACAGCACGCGCAGCTGCATTTTGCACCAGTTGAAGTCTCCGAATACTCTTTAAGGGCAGCCCCATGTATAGTGCATTGCAGTAGTCCAATCGAGAGGTGACAAGGGCATGAGTGACTGTGAGTAGAACCTCCTTCTCCAAGTATGGTCGCAATTGGTGCACCAGGCGAACCTGTGCAAAAGCCCCCCTAGCCACAGCTGCAAGATGTTGGTCTAATTTTAGCTGTGGGTCTAGGAGGACTCCCAAATTGCGAACGCGTTCTGAGGGAGTTAACTTTTCTCCCTCAAGAACCAAGGAGGGACAGTCGATATAGTCCTTCGGAGGCAATATCCAGAGCCACTCAGTCTTGTCGGGGTTGAGTCTGAGTCTGTTCCTTCCCATCCAGGTCCTAACGTTGTCCAGGCACTGGCACATCACATCAACCGCCTCCCTGAATTTAGAGATTAGAGATCCATTCAATGGCCTTGAAATAAACTTGATTGTGCCTTACCGAGTAACATTGCTATGGTCTGCTTAACCCTGATAGAGAAGATGTAGACAGGCAGCATTTGCCTCTGAGATTTATTTAATGTGTGTCTGCTAAGGAATTTCATGCATTGTTCATTTAACTCTTTCTGACAAAATGCAAAAATACAGAGATAAACAACATTAAATTAAATGACACATCTGTCCAACTCTCCAGGCCTGTTTGCCAAAAATGTCCAGGCCAATAAAAAATAAATCTCTCTTCTGCTCCGTACATCTAAAGAGGGATGAAGAGTGCCATATGGACCCCAGGATTGTTTGACCACGGAGTATGGTGAACAGCTGTGCAAAATTCCCCACTGAAGGAATTCCCTCCCCCCCACCCCTTTCTTCTCAGATGCCACCCAGAAGACCAACTCATGTGACAGTTACCTAAATGCACATCTCTGACACAGATCATCAGGAAGCTTTTCTCGGGGGAAATTTATGATTGAGGACCTGGCTCAATGTGATTTTGCCCTCCTGACTCAGAGGTTAACAGCCCAAGTGCCCTCAAGTGTTTGCCTAAGCTGACACATTTGCTGACATAAGCCAACTTTGATGGCAGCATGTGCTCTTAGGGCGAATCTTGTTCCCAGAGAGGTAGCTGGTACACAATGGGATTCTTTTCCCTTCTTCAAAAGGATTCACCTATGAATTAAATGTTAAGTTATCATGAATCTAATCTACTGCAATTCAATCCAATCTACCTACTTATTCTCTCTCACTCTCTCTCTCTCCCCCTCTCCCTCCCCCCTTCTCCCCTAAAAAGAGCCACGGTGGTGCAGTGGTTAGAATGCAGTATTGCAGGCTAATTCTGCTCACTGCCAGGAGTTTGATCCTTACCGGGCTTGAAGTTGACTCAGCCTTCCATCCTTCTGAGATCAGTAAACTGAGGACCCAGATTGTTGGAAGTAATGTGCTGACTCTGTAAACTGCTTAGGCAGGGCTGTACAGCACTATGAAACAGTATATAAGTCTTAAGTGCTATTGCTATCTCTATCATCTACCTATCTGCCTGCCTGCCTGTTGTTGTGAGAAAATAGGAGGCGGTAAGGTGTGTTGGAGATATTCACCTCTTTGAGTTATTTGTAAAAATAATAAAGATGAGATAGAAATAAATAAAAAAGGAGACTGAGAGACTGAGTTCACACAACGTTTAACCAGGACAGATAAATACCTTAGTGATGACAAACAGCATCCTGAAGCTTAGTTAGTTTTAAGTTCAAGGGTGCGGAGGCTCTAGGAGGGCAAAAAATGGACCTACCGGAAGTACTGGATATCTGGAAATGGGCCCATTTCTGGCCTCCGGAGGGCCTCTGGAGCCCGGGGGAGGCCGCTTTCATCTCCCTGGAGGCTCAAGGAAAACCTCTGGAGCCTGGGGAGGGCGAAAAACAGGCCTACCAGAAGTACTGGAAGTCCAGAAATGGACCCATTTCTGGCCTCCGGAGCCCGGGGGAGGCTGTTTTCACCCTCCTGGAGGCTCGAGAAAAGCCTCTGGAGCCTGGAGAGGGCGAAAAACAGGCCTACCAGAAGTCCAGAAACGGGCCATTTCTAGCCTCCAGAGGGGCTCCAGTGCCCAGGGGAGGCTGTTTTTGTCCCCCTGGAGGCTCGAGGAAAGCCTTTGGAGCCTGGAGAGGATGAAAACGCCCCCCACCATGGTGCAGGAAGCCGAGTAGGCCACGCCCCCATGGTCATGCCCACCCATCAACTGGGCAGTGAACTGGTTGCTAAAAATTTTCAATCCCACCCCTGGTTTTAACTTTGATTTGTTGTGGGATTTGCCCTGTGAGCATTTTGTTAGCTGCTGGCTGTATGGTGCATGATTTGATTTGGCAATCATGTGATACATTCTATGTAAACTTAGCCACAATATTATCATGGGGTGTAAATTGAGTGTTTGTTTTTAATTCTACAACCGCAGACAACATTTTTTCCAGCTTTGGTAGTTAAAGCTCAGGGGAAGTGGAGAAAGGAACAGCAGAAACAAGCAAGACATTCCAGGTCATCTTACACAACAAACAAGTATTTGGAGAAATTCTAAAATGGCTTGAGAATAATTATTCATCAAAACACACAGGAGTCCAACACTGTGTCCACACTGCAGGAGTCCAACACTGCGTGAAAATGATGTGGTGATGTTACAGTGCAAACTCCATCTTTTCATACTCATGTCCCAGTGAGTATTTTAAGTCCTGGTTTTGACCTCACGATTTCATGATTCATTTTGTAACGTGAACTCATCTTCCTTGCCTTCCCACTTATGACACCTTGGAGGAAAATATTTTTTCTTGTGCATGAAACAGAAATTCCCTCAAGCCTATTTGTTATGTGAAAGAGGACACTTTCAATGCTAAGGCAGGCTATTGGAAACGAGTTTGCACCTTGTGTGAATTACAACATGTGGAGATCTAACCATCAAAATTAGGGTTATAGAAAAGATCTTGGAAAGCCATCTCTATATCTAGTTTCCTGGCTGGAAGTTCAGCTCTGAAAGAAGACTAGTCAAGTATATGATTCTTTATGCTTCTTTTTTGCACAATTCTGTTCCTTGATGAATTATAGCATGATAAGAACAAACTAGCAAGGGAAGTTCATGTAAGAGTCCTTGGCAGTAATTCTTGATGGGAAAACAATTTTCTCTCGTCATCTTTGCAGTGTTGGCAGGCAGGGCTGACTTATTTTCAGGTTGTTTAACTGGAGGGAAGATGGGAAGGACAGCAAGCAGGAGAAACCGAGGAGTTGTGGGTGGTGGGAAAGGAATGAACATTCCTGGGGCTTTTAATCCTCAAAATATAAACTATATATACACGACCCCTTTCTCCCTTCAAACAGCTGCTTCCAGATTGCAGCTTTTGCTGACACTTGGGTGAAGAAGGCGGGGAGGGGGGAAATTGTTCCTTGTCTTTTACCATCAATCCAACTTGTGACTGCTGGATTCAAGGAGTTTTTAGTTACTCCATGCATCTCATGAGGTGAGCTGGAATCCACAACAGCTTATGCTTTTGAATAAAATATATTAGTTGGAAAAGGTATTACCCCAATCCTGATTTTTGGCTACTGCAGATAAACACGATTCTCCTACAAGGTCAACAAGAAAGAGGGGAAAAGGCTCTTGACATTATCCTCAAGAATTTCAAAGCAACCAAGTCTCAACTTTGCAAGCGGATCCATTCTTGTGAAACAGATTTTACTATGTGTGAATGGAGGCTTGCATCAGGGGTGGGTTCTAATTTTTTTATTACCGGTTCTGTGGGCGTGGCTTATTTTGTGAGCGTGGTTTGATGGTCGTGTGACGGTGGGTGGTGGCTTCATGGTCATGTGACTGGGTGGGTGTGGCCAACTCAATGTCACTCATGTCAAGGGGTGCCTCGCCTGGCCCCTCCCCTCCCAGCCATTCCTTGTCGCACCCAGCCTCAACATATCTATAGTTCTGTAAAAATGTTGTTCACCTTTTTTCAACTTTATTATCTACATACTATAGATGTACTTTCATGGACTACTGAAAGGAGGAAATGGCTCACATGCTTTGCCCAAGAGTGTGATAGGCAACAGGCTTTTAAGGGGATGCCAGAAAGAAGGGGGGGGCAAGTACAACTACATAGCAAAGAAGGTATTAAGAGTGGTTAACCTAATCTTGCGCAGCTCCTTCTCTGGTAACATTGTACTCTTAACCAGAGCATACAAAACATTTGCTAGACCGATTCTTGAATACAGCTCATCAGTCTGGAACCCACACTACATATCAGACATTAAGTCCTTCGGGAGTTGGGCGGCATATAAGAATAACAAAATAAATAAATAAATAAAATTAACACAATTGAGAATGTCCAGCGATACTTCACAAGAAGAGTATTACATTCCTCTGTTCACAACAGAATTCCTTATGAAACCAGACTTGAAATTTTGGGACTTCAAAATTTAGAACTCCGCCGCCTTCGATCTGACCTAAGTGTAGCTCACAAAATTATCTGCCTCAATGTCCTACCTGTTAATGACTACTTCAGCTTCAACCGCAATAATACACGAGCTCACAATAGATACAAACTTAATGTAAACCGCTCCAGACTTGATTGCAAAAAATTCGACTTCAACAACAGAGTTGTCAACGCCTGGAACACTTTACTGACTCAGTAGTTTCTTCCCCAAACCCCAAAAACTTCAACCTCAGATTATCTACCATCGACCTCACCCCATTCCTAAGAGGTCGGTAAGGGGCGTGCATAAGCGCACAATCGCGCCTACCGTTCCTGTCCTAATGTACACATTTATTCTTACCTCTTTTACTCTTATTCATGCTTGTACTATTACATATATATTCAATCATGTTTTACTGTTTATACTTTGCTTATAATCATATATGCTTGACAAAATAAACAAATACAAATATAAACAAATACAAATGTATTTTCCAAAGCACCAGAAGGCAAAACAAGAAGCAATGGATGGAAACTGAACAAAGTGAGCTGGTTTGGGGTGGTGGTGTCCAGCCGGCCATCACTGCCGGTTTGGTGAGCGGGGGGGGGGGGGGATAGAACCAGTCGGAACCGGCAGAAACCCACTTCTGGCTTGCATCTACAAGGCCTATCTCAGCAACTTTTGAGAGCCCCGAATTTATAAATGCATTGGAAGCTATTGTTTGGTTAACCTTTATTCACATCAATTATTTTCCTTTGCTGAAAGTCTGGTTTTTATGATAAAGTAATGTGAGAATAGCTGGGCAGAGATCTTTCTTGCACCAAACACCCTTTGGTAGATTTGGGGTCTTGTTTTCTCTCATCTATCATAAGCTTTTGTGGGTACAGCCATCAAAGCCAGCTAATGATCGAAGGCAACTTGCAAAGGTCAAGAGTTCACTTATCTGAGTTCACTCCTCACCGAATGCTGTGTTTTCCCTCACACGGCAAGAGGCAAAACTACTGGAAAAAAGTTTCAGATTAAGTATCCTTAGTTTTGAAAAAGAGATTAATTGCTGGGACACAAATAGAAGTTTTTTAAAAAATGTACCGCAAAATTTAAACCATGTGTTTCTTTCTCACATTTGCATCATGTTTTTCCTCAGTGGAGCTCAGGTTTTCCTCCTTTTTGTCCTTACTACAACTGAGAAACTTAAGAGCTTTGCTGATTCATGTAAACACCTAACATGTCCTGCATTCTGCAAACCTCCCTGGTAAACTAGGAAGCATTTATACAGACATAGGAAGAAGCTGAGAGACATTTTTCACCGTGTCTTCTCTGTGATTCAGGAGATCTTCAGCCATCAAGTTGAGGAGCAATAGCAGAGTTACAAGCTCTATCACTCTGGGCCCTCCTTGAAATATCAAGGTACAAATAGATGTAGTGACAATGCAGAAGTATCTGTTTTTATTCTGAGTGGCCCCAACATTTGTATATAGCTTAGATCAAGAATTCCTGGGTGATTTTTGCCCCAGGGATAAAACCTGACCCCCAAAACTTGGGGTCCAAGAGGAAAACCTTCATTGGCATCCCTGGTTCTTGTGACACTTATTAACATTTGGGTTTGGCTTAATAAAACGCAGGTGAAATAATAAACATTTCTAAGCCATAGTTGAACACATGAAGTGCTTACAAGATAATGATTGGAGAGTGAACCATTCCCAGTCTTTTGTCTACAAAGCAGGGCTGTTACAAAACACATCCCTAGCAGAGGTGGGTTCCTCCCGGTTCAGACTGGTTCTATAGAACTGGTAGTAACTTGGTGGCCTGGGTCGGTAGAACTGGCAGCGACCCAGGCCTGCCACACCTCCAAGCTGGTTTTTCTGGTGGCGCCATAGGTGCCGCCATCTTGTTTTTAGCTTCTGTTTCCAGTTTCTGTTTCTGTTTATTGCATTAATGTGTTAATCTCTATATGAAGTCTCTGTTTCTGTTTCCCTGCAATGATGTAATGTGGGAGGGGTTTGGTTAGCATTGCTTTAAATAACTGGTTTTAAGTGAGAAGCTTCAGTTCTTGCCTAGATCGCTTGTTATCACAAACCTTCCAATAAAAGCATGTGCAGAAGCTTTTTTTAAGTACTGTGCATGCATGTGTGCGCCCCTGCGGAGCGCCCCCATGGCGCGTCCCTGAGCAAACCGGCAGCAAAGAAAACCGGAACCCATCCCTGATCCCTAGGCACTTCCAGCCTTTAAAATCCTCAGAATAACAATAAATTAAAATGCAAACTGAATGTTTAAAAAAACTTCAAATTTGTATTAAAAAGCATGAATTTAGGGGATTCAGGAATGGATTTCAGAACTGGGTAGCTCATAAATTTAATTACATTAATTTAAAAATGAATATGAGCATCATCATCATCAGTCTAGATATAATACACAGTCTGTTTTGGCTTAAATTCTGGTTATCTATAGCAGCGGACCCCAACTTTTGCAATTTGGCGGTGGGGAGAGGGGAACCGGCCCAAGCAAGCGGTGGGCCAGCGCATATGTCCACACGCAGATAGACTTGAACAAGCAGCAGGTCAGCATACATGCGTCTGCATGTGCAGTTTAACTTGCGCACGTTGAGTTGCATGCATGTGTGCATGAACACCAGATGGTTCCGAATAGGCCACAGTCTATTCGGACTGCAGTCCAGGGGTTGGTGACTTCCTCATCTATGGGACCAGCTGTCTTTGGGGGGGGGGTGAGTTTAAAATAAAATCAAGGGAGTAGTCACAACCATAAAACTCCTAAGTAAATGTATGGGGGATTCACACACATCCAAAAAGGGTGGGTTTTATTCAAATAGGCATAATTCCCATTTTGTCATTTTTAAATTCTCCTCCTCTCCTGCTGGCAACTCTGGATCCCAAAAAGCAAGGTTGGATCTGTACCCAAAGACTCAATTTCAACCATTTGAAGCAGAGATGCTAGTTATTTCGGTTCATGGACTTTCCACTTCATCTATTAATCACATAACATTTCAAGGCAGGTCATCAAAATGAAGCATTGCAAACTAAACATCATGTCAAATAAAAATGCAGTTCAGGAAATGATCCTGACGGTAGAATTTAACAGATCAAAGTCTATAATCCACACAATTTAAAACTGTCCTAAAGTTTCAAACAATATGCTAATTTTGGGATCTAAATAAAATTTAAAAAGTTGGTGTCAAGAAAGTACATTTGCAAATAAATAATTCCACAGTCTGGATTCAGCAATAGCAGAAGTAAAATGTTCATTCTGTTTCAGGCGACATGTTTCGTTTTTAAAAGCTTTATAACATGTAGCACGCAATAGCCACACATTTGTTCATAGAGGTGAACTGGACTGGCAAAGCAAGGCCTGTTTAATTTCTGCAAATCCTGTAGTCTTTGCCATCATAGAGGTCTTGTCATTGAAAAATAAAAGTGACAACCTTTAGCTAGTGTTATGTATTGTATATAGTGTATGGCTGTCAGTTGAAGTTCTCATTCTAGTTCTCTGTGGGAGCGGGAAAATACTCTCTCCTGATTGGTTGTTTGGCTGATCAGTTCCCTATAAAAGGAGCTGTGTCAGCCAGGGAGTTCAGTTGCCTCACAGGCAGTATTGAATAAAGAACTGTTAGAAATCACTCAGGCCTCACCTCCATTCTTCGTCCAGAAATTAACAGCTAGTGATGCTGCATGCACACAACCCCCTCAGTTACAAATCTAATGTCTGCATTCATTCAACAGGCTAAGTTCTATCCTTTTTTCTTCTTCTTCTTTGATTTAGCTTACTATGCAAATCCAATTTTTTGGTTAACAAAAACATCTTTTTATTTTTTTGTCTTGCCAATTGTAATTCTTTGAAGATTGACTCCAGTTTTCATTCTAAAATTAACAGCATTAATTTTAGCATTAATTAGCATTACTTTTAGCATTTTTATACTCTGTATTTTTGTGGCTGTAAGGAAACGTGTGTTGAAATAAATAGGAAGGCCTTTTCATAAATTCAATAATAAATACTACATACCACCCAAGCTCCTAAAATGGACAAATTCAGTAAACCCTATAAACATACTACATAAAAAGTTACATTGTTATTCAAAGAAAACTGGTCTATTATTTATTTTATAATATTTGCATCATACCACAATCCAATGTGGTATGTTATAATGCACAATACCTACATGTATTATAAACAGATTTATTATTAGCTTGTCCCAAACATTGGATAGTGCTTAGAGGGAAAGAAATCATAAATAAAATAGGATTTTTCTTTTTTTTAATCTTTCAGATATTTTTATTACATAAATATGAAGAATAAATTAAATTATTCTACAATTTTTGGAGACTCAGATATTGCCTAACACAAAGCTGGATAATTTTCTCAAGATGTGCAAGCTGGTATTTTATGTACCTATTTTCTAATCAGCTCATGTTATGGCAATGCTTTTACTGGTTTAATTTTTTTAAAAAGAATGGCTTGGTGGGCGTGGCTTGGTGGGCGTGGCAGGGGAAGGATACTGCAAAATCCCCATTCCCTCCCCACTCCTGGGGAAAGGATATTGCAAAATCTCCATTCCACTCTGGGGCCAGCCAGAGGTGGTATTTGCCGGTTCTCCAAATTACTCCAAATTTCTGCTACCGGTTCTCCAGAACCTGTCAGAACCTGCTGGATTTCACCCTGAAAAGAAAGTAAGTCCTTCCTTTTGACTGTCCTAAATATATTTGGTGACAACTTGGCTGGAAGGAAAAAAAATATGGTCAGTTTTAAAAGGTGGCATCTTTCTCTAATGTTATTGGAATAAAAAGTCAGGACCTTTTATATACATTTATATACAAGAGCCGACGTGGCACAGTGGTTAAATGCAGCACTGCAGGCTACTGCTAGTTCAGCAGTTCAGCTGTTCAAATCTCACCGGCTCAAGGTTGACTCAGCCTTCCATCCTTCTGAGGTCGGTAAAATGAGGACCCAGATTGTTGGGGGCAATATGCTGAACTCTGTAAACCGCTTAGAGAAGGCTGTAAAGCACTATGAAGCGGTATATAAGTCTAAGTGCTATTGCTATGTTATTTTCTCCGCTACTGTAATATAACTTTTTCCAATTAACTAGGTTAAAAGGATAGAAGAGCCATTTATATAGATCGGGATGTGAACATTTAAAAGATTAAAAGCGATGAACATAGCCTGGAGAACCTGTAATGTGTAATGTTTTTCTGTTTTTAATATATGATCAAGGAGAAGCACTTCTCCTGCAATCTCTTCCAATTTGCTCCTTTGCACCTCCCTATGTAACCTGCAGAATTCCTAGGTTGATTGGCTGCCACCAAGATAGTGGTGGGGGGGGGGTGTTGAGTAGGGGACAGGGAACACACACGTTAAACAAGACAAAACACTTGCAAGGACGTGCAGTTCTCACAATTGTTCTCCAGCTGCACTTCTCACTGGGACTTTGTGTAATATTGGCAGCCAAATCAGCAGCACTAAGCACCACCCTGGCCGAATGGTTTCTCCCCTCCCCCTCCCAAAGTAGTTCCATCAAGGCATTAAAGTTTATTTAATTAGGGTAGCATATCTCACAAATCAAGTGGCTGCAATATTTGAGGCACTTCACAAGCTCTTTTAAGCACATTCCCAAGGGGTTCTACAGTTCATTTCTTCATTCTATTACAAACAATGAACTGTAGAATGGGACATTATTATTCCTTTTCAAAAGTAGCAAGAAAAATAAATGCTGATAAAAATCACAGTTTGGAAACGTTGCACATATCTGTGGTCAGGTCTTGTTCCCAATAATATAAAAAGAATTATGTTCAAATCTCTGTTTTGAAATTCTATTCAAACTGGCAAACAGGAGGTGGGCAGTGACAGCTTTCCAAGGCTGAGGACCAATTTTGGTATCACAACAGACCTAAGACCACCTTCATAGATGACCAATGTTAGAAGCATCATGGTTCTTCTGGACTTCAATATAGTACTTTCAGATGTGAAGAACCTGTTTATTTAACCTAGGGGCTATAGAGAAAATAATAAAAGCCAAGCAAATATCTGATGCACCTTTTATGGATAATTTGATTAATTCTATATTCTAAACTTCTGAGTTTAAGAAATAAAAAGTCAATTCAGTTGTTTTCTGAGGGCTGTTGATCACAGCAACTGTTTTTGTTTACTCAAAAATAAGCTTTATTGAATGAAAGAATAAATGAATGAGAGAGAGAGAGAGAGAGTGTGTGTGTGTGTGTGTGTGTGTGTGTGTGTGTAAAATTTTCTTGGCAGCAACAGAGTTGTGGCTTGTCATTGTTTCTTCTGGAATGATTTTTAATTACTTCCCAATTTATCTTATAACCCTGGATTTTCCCGGTGGTCTTTCATTCCAGTGGTTAAATAAGCTTGATCCTTTTTAGCTTTTTAAGATCAACCAAGGCCTGTTAAGTGCTGCCAAAATATTTATAGAGAAGCACAAAGATGACCTTGGAGAAGTAATGCAGTAGTTATCATGGATTAAGGAAGGGAAAGGAAGAAAGCATTAGAAAGAAAGTTAAAGTGACCACCTCACCCCCTCTCTTTGGATATAAGAGGAAAGGAAGAGATACACAATTAGCTTTCAAGATTCAAGAATTGATTGATTAGTTATGTGCCATCCGATTGTTTTCAATGCCTATCAATCACATAGATAGATTTTCCCTATGAGGGAAATTGGTATACTCTGATCAGGTATACCAATAAAAGATAATATTTGTAGCTCTGGGTTGAAATGAGGGGTCCTTGTGCTCTCTGAGCTTGGTTGTTTTCTTGCAGACATTTCATTACCCAAACTAAGTAACATCATCAGTGCTAGTCGTGTATCACTAACACTGATGATGTTACCTAGTTTGAATAATGAAACATCTGCAAGAAAACAACCAAGCTGAAAAGGCACCAAGAACCCCCATAATCAGGTATCTCAGGTTTTTCAGCTGGTGCCCTCATAGCAGAGGTGGGTTCCTGCCTGAGCTGCCTGGTACCCAGCTCAGGTAGGGAGCGGCGGATTTCGCAACCGCTCCAGAACCCTCTCTGCCGGTCCACCTGGCGCATCGCCATTTTTTCCTGTGATTTTCGGTGATTTTTGGGCGATATTGCTTCTGCGCATGCGTGAAAGCAAAATCGTGCCGAAATCTCATGAAGGGACGCGCGCGTGCGTGAGATTTTGGCGAGATTTTGCCTTCGCACATGCGCAGAAGCAAAATTGCGCCGAAATCTCTCTCACACCCACGTCCTCTCACAAGATTTTGGCGAGATTTTGCTTCCGCGCATGCGCGAAAGCAAAATCATGTGAGGGGGCGCACACACGTAGCGAGCGCCCCCCCAAAGCATGGAGATGCGCGCGGATGGCTCCGGCAGCGAGGTAAGTGAGCAACCCGCCCCTGCCTCATAGCCACTATAACTGAATCCTTCCATCTTGTTGGTTGTATTCTTCTTTTTCCCTCCACCTTTCAAAGCATTTTCCAGAGAGCCAGATCTTTGCATAATGTGTCTACAATTTGATAATTTGAGCCTGCTCATTTGTGCCTCAAATTAGAACTCTGGATAGAATTGATGGATGATCTGTTTGTTTTTCCTGGTTGTCCATGGTATTCGCAGGAATCTTCTCCAGACTAAATCTATATACCATATAGAGTTCCACTTGTGAAATGAGTTTCCCTTTCCAGGCCTACCATCAAGGAGTGATAACATTGCATCCTTAATTTATTTATACTTTTATACATGGTTGAACAACTGAAGTTATTACATGAGGAGTGCATTAAATCAGTGGTTAAACTGTACCGTCTCTGAATTTACACTGGAAATGCTGTGCGTGAATATAGGTCAAAATGAAGTTTTCCAGTTGTATAAAGTGTTGCCACAAGAGGCACCATCCCCAGAAAACAAAGAGGGATTAGCAAACGTGAAAGAAACTCAAGCTAAGTGGAAACGAACAAAAACATGAATTAAAACTTTGTAGTAGGGAGGAAGAGCATAATATGCTCCAGGGCTTGGTGACAAAATTAAAATGAAACAGGAGTACCCTGAGAAGGAAGTCAAAAAAGCCAAGATAGGGGCCATGGCCATTCAATCAATGTCATGCACTTTTTAATGCAACACACATAAAAAGAAGCAAGGTTTTGATTGTGCGATGGGAGTCGCCATCTTGAATTTTCGACTCAGATGGATAAGAATCAAACATGTTTGTTTGCTGTCTGGAATTCTGAATGGAAGGATTTCACTCTACAATATTTACGGCACCTGATTTTTTTTTAAAAAAAACATTACATTATATTCTTCCATAACCAACTGGGGGAAAACACCAAGTATTAATAATGTAAAAATTAAAATAAAATCAAGAAGATAGCCATCTTCCATGGCATGTTTTGTTGCCACTCTGAAAGATGTGGCCTTAATGAATTTGCTAATTTCTATTGTATTAACCAGTCTGAAATAGTTTAGCTTCCAGTTTCTACAATTCGCTGCTAGGATTGCCCAGTCAAGTTACTTGAAGATAGGTGTGTCAACAAGGGTTAAAAAAAGATGGCAGGACTTCTGGAGAAGAAATGGCGAATTGAAGACAGCTCCGCCAAAAGTTCAGCGGTGGACTGAAGAATCAACAATAGATTGGCTCTTTGTATCTCCTCTCCAGACAAGGGGAGGACTTGAGATGGCCCACAAGTTCTCCATAGAGTTGTTCCTTGTGAGGAGACCTCAAGTATGTGGTCCAGTCAGTTTAGAGCTCTGGGAGATAAAGGAATACTACAGCTGATACCTTTAAGGACACTTGGTTTGCATCCTTCCTTTTCTAATCACTTTGGGAAATTGCTTGTTAATTACTCTTTAGCCATTGGGAACCTTTGGAACCACAGGTTTTACAGCACTGGATGGGGTTCCTTCTTAGCAAAGAAGTTATAATACAAAGATTCCCCCCCCCCGGAATAAACAGCAAAGGGTTGAATAAAACTGTGATTTTAGTAAGTTACAAATGGATTAGAGGTCCAGATATATTTAAAATAAGATTTTGGAATTCATTATGTTTCTGCAGCCAAAGTTGGAGAAGCTCTATACCAGTGATGGCGAACCTATGGCACAGGTGCCACAGGTGGCACGCGGAGCCATATCTGCCGGCACACGAGCCGTTGCCCTAGCTCAGCTCCAGTGCGCATGTGCGTGCCTGCCAGCTGATTTTTGGCTCGTGCGGAGGCTTTGGGAGGGCGATTTCGGCCTCCAGAAGGCCTCCAGGGTGGCGGGGGAGCGTTTTCACCCTCCCCAAGCTCCAAGAAAGCCTCTGGTGCCTGGGGAAAGCAAAAAACGGGCCTACTGGGCCCACTGAAAGTTGGGAAATGGGGGAGTGGGGGTGCACACACATGCGCAGGGGGTTGGGGCGAGTGGGGGCTTTGAATTATGGGTGTGGGCACGCACGCGCGTGCGATAGCGCATGCGCGCACTATTTCGGCACCCGAGGAAAAAAAGATTCGCCATCACTGCTCTATACAGTCAGTAAAAACAAGACCAGGAGCCGACTGTGGCTCAGATCATGAGCTTCTCGTTGCAAAATTTAGGCTTAAATTGAAGAAAGTAGGGAAAAGCACTAGGCCACTCAGGTATGAACTAAATCATATCCCTGATGAATATACAGTAGAGGTGACAAATAGATTTAAGGAATTAGATCTGATAGACAGAGTGCCTGAAGAACTATGGATGGATGTTCGCAACATTGTACAAGAGGTAGGAACTAAAACCATCCCAAAGGAAAAAAAATGCAAGAAAGCAAAATGGCTGTCTGAGGAAGCTTTGCAAATAGCTGAGGAAAGAAGGGAAGTGAAAGGTAAGGAAGAAAGAGAAAGATACACCCAATTGAATGCAGAATTCTAGAGAATAGCTAGAAGAGATAAGAATGCCTTCTTAAATGAACAGTGCAAAGAAATAGAAGAAAACAATAGAATAGGGAAGACCAGAGATCTCTTCAAGAAAATTGGAGATATGAAGGGAATGTTTCATGCAAAGATGGGCATGATAAAAGACCAAAATGGCAGGGAGCTAACAGAGGCAGAAGACATTAAGAAGAGATGGCAAAATTACACAGAAGAACTATACAAGAACGAGCTTAACGTCCCTGATAACCACGATGGGGTGATCACTGACCTCGAGCCAGACATCATAGAATGTGAAGTCAAATGAGCCTTAAGAAATGTGAGCAACAACAAAGCTTGTGGAGATGACAGTATCCCAGCTGAGCTATTCAAAATCTTAAAAGACAATGCAGTAAAAGTGCTACACTCAATTTGCCAGCAAATCTGGAAAACTCAACAGTGGCCACAGGATTGGAAAAGGTCAGTTTACATTCCAATTCCAAAGAAAGGCAATGCCAGAGAATGTTCAAACTATCATACCATTGCACTCATTTCACATGCTAGTAAAGTTATGCTTAAAATCCTACAAGCTAGGCTCCAGCAGCATGTGGATGGAGAACTACCAGAAGTACAGGCAGGAATTCGAAGAGGCAGAGGAACTAGAGATCAAATTGCCAACATACGCTGGATCAGGAGAAAGCTAGGGAGTTCCAGAAAAACATCTACTTCTGCTTCATTGACTATGCTAAAGCCTTTGATTGTGTGGATCACAACAAATTGTGGCAAGTTCTTAAAGAGATGGGACTACCAGACCATCTTATTTGTCTCTTGAGAAACCTATATGCGGGTCAAGAAGCAACAGTGAGAATTAGACATGGAATTACTGATTGGTTCAAAATTGGGAAAGGAGTCCGGCAAGGCTGTATACTGTCGCCCTGCCTATTTAACTTATATGCAGAGCACATCATGAGAAAGGCAGGGCTAGATGAATCAAAAGTTGGAATTAAGATTGCTGGGCGAAATATCAACAACCTCAGATATGCAGATAATACCACTCTAATGGCAGAAAGTGAAGAGGAACTAAAGAGCCTCTTGATGCGAGTGAAGAAGGAGAGTGCAAAAGTTGGCTTGAAACTCAACATTAAGAAAATTAAGATGATGGCATTCGGCCTTCTCAATTCCTGACAAATAGATGGGGAAGAAATGGAGGTAGTGACAGATTTTATTTTCCTGGGCTCTAAGATCACCGCAGATGGGGACTGCAGCCAAGAAATTAAAAGACGCTTGCTCCTGGGGAGGAAAGCTATGGCAAATCTAGACAGCATACTAAAAAGCAGAGACATCACCCTGCCAACAAAAGTGCGTATAGTCAAGGCTATGGTTTTCCCAGTTGCAATGTATGGCTGTGAAAGTTGGACCATAAGAAAGGCTGATCGCCAAAGAATTGAGATCTTTGAACTATGGTGCTGGAGAAGACTCCTGCGAGTCCCTTGGACTGCAAGGCGATCAAACCGGTCAGTCCTAGAGGAGATCAACCCTGACTGCTCTTTAGAAGGCCAGATCCTGAAGATGAAACTCAAATACTTTGGCCACCTAATGAGAAGGAAGGACTCACTGGAGAAGAACCTAATGCTGGGAACAATTGAGGGCAAAAGAAGAAGGGGACGACAGAGAATGAGGTGGCTGGATGGAGTCACTGAAACAGTTGTCATGAGCTTAAATGGAGTCCGGGGGATGGTAGAGGACAGGAAGGCCTGGAGGAACATTGTCCATGGGGTCGCAATGGGTCGGACACGACTTTGCAACTAACAACAAACAACAACATAAGAAACCTTCCCATGCAAAGATTTTAATAAAGTTACTATTTTTTTTAAAAAAAAGTCAAGATGGCAACCACAACCCTGTGATTAAAACTTTATCTTTTTTATGTGATTTAAAGAGGTTGTAAGAAAATTTCTGAACTAACATTTTGGGAATGTAGTATCTTGAATAACCATATTTTCTTTAAAAAAATGAAAGCAGTAATATAGCCCCCCCTTTCCTGTCAAATCTCTGCAGTTTTTGCCAATTTACTCCAAATTGCGTCAATATTTATTTTAAAATGTTTTGTATTTCTAATTCCAACAATCCTGTGGGAGGTCACACTAGTTCTCACATTGCTTTGACCATAGCTACAAACTGCTCTGCCAATAAATTAAACTTTTCTCACTGGAGTCCCCTGTCTTTTAAAACTGCCAGATAAAAACTGAGCAAATATATGTACCATATTTTTCGGAGTATAAGACGCATCGAGTATAAGATGCACCTTAGTTTTGGGGGAGGAAAATAGGGGGAAAAATCTACCTACAAGGTATTCATCTGGCTAGCGCCCTTAGTCTGTTCAGCTTCAGCACATTAGTTTATCCCCTGGTTAGGGCTGAAAAAAATATTCTTCGAAGGGAGTAGGAATGAAAACAAGCTTGCAAAGACTTAGGGCTGGTAAAAAGCCTACTTCGATGGAGTAGGAATAAAAAAATGCTGCAAGCTGGTAAGACTGTTAGCATCTCGTTAGGGCTGAAAAAACCTTTTTCAGAGGGAGTAGGAATGAAAACAAGCCTGCAAAGACTTAGGGTTGGAAAAAACCTTCTTCGGAAGGAGTAGGAAGACAGGAAGATCATTAGCACCTCGTTAGGGCTGGAAAAAAAGCTTCAAAAAAGCTACATTCAGAGTATAAGACACACCCAAATTTTCAGCCTCTTTTAGGGAGGAAAAAGGTGCGTCTTATACTCCGGAAAATACGGTAAGTTGCTATCATGTTATAACTTTCAGAATCATGGAATAAAAGTGTTGGAACAGACTTTGGAGATCAGTTAGCTGTACCATCTGCCAAGTCCAGGAACCCATTACACACTCATCCAACCTCCATTTAAAAACCTGAGCAAATAAAAGTTTACCACCAGCGCTTACCATTAGAACATTTTAATTGAAATCTATTTCCTTGCAATGAAGCAATTTCTGCTATCATCTGCTTCTCTTTCAGGAGAGGATGATACGATAAAATGTATAGTTACCACCTCATCACTGATTTTACCTCTTCTAAGTTTCATCAAAAATTGCTGCTTTCAATTAAAATGCAACTGCGTAGTTATAATCCTCCTCAAATACTTCAGTCCCATGAAGAAATGTTCAAAGCCTAGCGTGGTTTCTTTCACCTTTCATCTGACAAACAAAGATTCAAAGGTGAAAGCAATTATTTACTGTGCATTTTAAAAATTCAGGTTTTCCTTCCTTAAGGCTATAAATAGTTGTACAACAGGGGAACATCCTTCCAACAGCCCAGCATGAGAATAAGAGCCAAGAAACCTCTCTGTTTTCCTAGACCAGTTGGTTAAAATAGATCCAATATTAAACTTCCTAAAGGCCTGTTTTACTCTGCAGTCAAAGTCAGTCAAAGCTGTCATCATCCATCAGACAGGCCCTGGAGAAGCAGGTTAAGATATCATCAAGAAATGTTTTCAATCCTGCAGGAAAATAACGTGGGAAGACTTGAGCGAAACATATTCAGATATTGTTTGGATAAAGTAACTCATCTCATAAGCTGTGTGTAATAAATGCTGAATACCATTATCCATGGCTAAAAATAATTATACATTTTACTGTTTAGTTTGGAATGATATCTGGTATCATTCATCACTTTTAATCTTTTGGGGTTGTTTTTTAGTGATCTTTACCAGCGATGAATCACAATCTGAGCACGTTATTTATGTTACAGAACTACAATAACTGATACAGAGATGAGGGGCTTCCCCTATCTATCCCAATCCTCTCAATTTATTATTTATTTATTTATTTATTTAGTGAGATTTATATACCGCCTCACAGTGCAAGCACTCTCTAAGCGGTTTACACCAGTAAGCAATGTATATTTATATTGCCTCCAACAATCTGGGTCCTCATTTTACCTACCTCGGAAGGATGGAAGGCTGAGTCAACCTTGAGCCGGTGAGATTTGAACTGCTGACCTGCGGATCAGTGTCAGCTAAAGTGGCCTGCAGTACCTGCCTCTAACCGCTGCGCCACCTCGGCTCTTGGATAAAATTTCCCAGCCCTCTCCCAAAATCTAGCTTAACCAGTAGAGTTTGTAAAATGAAGGGGCTGGAAAATTTAGGGTTGGTACATTTCTAGAGCCCCCAATTCTCAGTGTCAAATTATTTGCATTTTTTAAAAAATACTGCTGAGTTATGTCACAGGGGTGAAATTCAGCAGGTTCTGACAGGTTCTGTAGAACCGGTAGAGGAAATTTTGAGTAGTTCGAAGAACCGGCAAATACCACCTCTGGCTGGCCCCAGAGTGGGGTGGGAATGGAGATTTTGCAATGTCCTTCCCCTGCCATGCCCACCAAGCCAGGCCCACAGAACCGGTAGGGGAAAAAATTGACTTTCACCCCTGGTTATGGATTTATAAATGGTTTGGTTCTCTGTTACATTCTCAGACTGAAACACATAGGCTTCAGTCAGGTCCTCCATTCTGGAGGGAAAATATTGATTGCTGATTGGCTAGACTGTCTGGCAGCTCCCTATAAAAGGGCTGGCTGTCACGACAGAGCTTTGCTGGATTGTAAATAGTTGCCAAATAAAGAGCTGTTGTTTTGAAGCCACTTCTGTTTGCCTCTTCCATTCACCCTATCTAACATTCTCCTACTCCCATTTTGAAAAATAGTAATGAACCCATTGTTGTTGTCCAGTTGCTAAATTGTGTCCAACTCTTTGTGACCTTTGAGACCCCTGTCCTCCAGTGTCTCCCAGAGTTTGCCCAAATTCATGTTCATTGTGTCGATGACGCTATCAAGCCATCTCATCATCTGCTGTCTTTTCTACTTTTGCCTTCAAACTTTCCCAATGTCTGGGTCTTTTCAGGTGAGTCCTCTCTTCTCATTTGCTGGCCAAAGTATTTGAGCTTCAGCTTCAGTATCGGTCCTTCCAAAGAACAGTCAGGGTTGATTTCCTTTAGGGTTGACTGATTGGATCTGCTTACAGTCCTAAGGGTCTCTCAACAGTCTTTTTCAAAACCAGAATTTGAGAGCAAATAAACCGGTTATCTTTGATAAAATAATTCACACACCTAGTCCTTGTAAAGCTTGTGTGCATTGCTTGCATCTTGTGGTAACTGAGTCCTTGAAACGACATGCTTCTCCTCCTTCTTATATTCAGAGGACTGAGTATGGTTTACCTAAAAGGCCTTCCACCCACAAGATAGATTTGGTTTGAGTAGTACTGGAATGTTTGCTATACCTGGACTTTCCTTTTCCTGCTAGAGATAAAGATACGGATCGTCTTGCTATGAATCTCTCTAGCTTTAGAGCAGTGGTTCCCAACCTTCCTAATGCCGCGACCCATGCCCCGCCCCCGCGCCCCCACCGTGACCCACCTCACCGCCGCCATTTGGGATCTTTTACCCTCTGCGCATGCGCAAAGCGTGCTGCGCATGCGCAGATGGTAAAATAACCCAAATGGCGGCAGCGGGATGGAGCGCGGTGGGGGCGCGGGTTATGGGGCGCAATATGGCCAGGCTTGTGGCAGTGGGGGGGGGGAAGCTGAGGATGCCGGGGCGACCCCTGGGAAATGGTCGTTCGACCCCCAAAGGGGTCCCGACCCCCAGGTTGGGAACCACTGCTTTAGAGATACATCAGGACCCTTCAATAATTCAATTTCAACAACTCTTTAAGACACATCTTTTCACTTCAGCTGTTGGATGCTTTTGAGGGTGGCTGATTTATATGGAACATATGTATACCATTATTCTAACATGTGTCTTGTTTCATTTTTATTTACACTCTAGTCTGTTTTTTAAAAAAACCAGCAAAAGCATATTGTAAATAAAGAAATTACAATTGCCCTATTTTGTTTTCTATAGGGAAAATCTATGCAAGGAATGGAAGATTCTTTAATTCTCTGCCTGGGGCATGCTGGCTAGGGAATTCTGGGAGTTAGTCCATGCATCTTAAAGTTGCCAAGTTTGAAAAACACTGCCTTAAAAAAAATCCGCCCTTCAGGTTCATCTAAGCAGAAAATAGTTGCTTCTCCTCATTTTACTTCTAGAAGTAAAACACCAAATTAGACATGCCTCATTAGACATACCTCTCATTTCAGAGAGACCAGGGATGTCAAACTCGCATTGTCACTGCGGTGTCACATGACGTATCAGGACTTCCCCCCCCCCTCGCTGTTGTAAGGAATATCCTTCTGGGTTTGGTTCCAAGTGGGGAAAAAGACACTGAAAGCTTGGAGGCTTTTTGGAAAGATGGTTTAATGGTGGACAGCAGGACCACATGGTCTGAGGTCCTGGGGAAAAGGGGGATCACATGCCTCGAAGATGTTGAAGAAGAAGAGAAGGGGTGAGATGCTGAATGTGCCTGAGTTTTATACCCTCGGTTGGGCCCCACCTTAAGAGTTTCCTGCTCCTGTGTAAGAAATGTATCCAATTGGCTGTCAGACTCCCAGGGGGCGGGGGTCTTAGCTAACTCTGTAGGCTTTGTCTGTGTCCCAGGCTACTTTGAGTGCTGGCTGATGCAATCTTCCCAGGTGCCATGTGGTGAATTTCTGTTTACTAGATGGGTCTGCCTGAAGGGGGTAAATCTTTGTTATGTAGAATAGACTGGCCCAGGCTATTAACAAAGGTGGAGGGGGGAATGAGTGAGTTTGCTCTGGTCTTAATGGTCCATTGATAAAGGTGGGGGCTACTTTTTCTGCCTAAAAACATGTTTCTCCATTTTCTAATCCAGGGAAATATAATATTCTGCCTTTTTACAGTGGTTAAAAGCAGCACTGCAACCTACTTCAGCTAGCTGCTAGTTCAGCAGTTCAGCTGTTCAAATCTCACCGGCTCAAGGTTGACTCAGCCTTCCATCCTTCTGAGGTCGGTAAAATGAGGACCCAGATTGTTGGGGACAA
Source organism: Diadophis punctatus similis (assembly GCA_023053685.1). Classification (NCBI taxonomy): domain Eukaryota; kingdom Metazoa; phylum Chordata; class Lepidosauria; order Squamata; family Dipsadidae; genus Diadophis; species Diadophis punctatus. The sequence continues at coordinate 4,290,326 of JALIGW010000003.1, read as the reverse complement.
TATGCTGAACTCTGTAAACCGCTTAGAGAGGGCTGGAAAGCACTATGAAGCGGTATATAAGTCTAAGTGCTATTGCTATTGCTATTTTTAATATTTCCTAAAATATTTTATTCCTCTAGGAGTTGGGTAGGTGCTAACATCCTACATCGCTAAACCAGGTGTGGGCATGGCCAGCGTGTGACGCATCCGGCCTGCGGGCCACTAGTTTGACAGCCCTGAGATAGACTGAAAGAGACACTTCAGCGACAAGTTCTAGCAATGGGAACAAAGTAGATGCAACCCAGGGGCGGGTTCCTAATTTTTTTTACTACCACGCTGTGGGCGTGGCTTATTTTGTGGGTGTGGCTTGCAAGCCATGTGACTGGGTGGGCGTGGCTTGCAAGCCGTGTGACCGGGTGGGCATGGCTTCTCGGACTGCTGAAGGGAGGGGAACTGAGATAGGTCCTGCTGCCCATTCCCCCTCCCCTCAGCAGCTCAAGAAGCCTCGAACGTGCTAAAATGCCTGGGATCAGCACCGCGCGTTCGTGGCTTCTCGGACTGCTGAAGGGAGGGGAATGGAGATAGCTCCTGCCGCCCATTCTTTCAGCGTCTCACGCGCTCCCTCAGCCATCCTCACCTGCTTGGACTCACTGTGGGGTAGGAAGGCAGCGTATGCACAGTGCCGGAAGCTCAGCTTCTGGGCATGCGCAGAAGAAATTTTTTTTAAAAAATTAAAAACATTTTTTTTTAAAAAAATGGCAGCGCTCAGGCACCGGCAACCGACCGCACCAGTACTGTGACGTCACCAGAGGGCTGCTACCAGTGCTATAGAGTGGACCGCACCGGTAGGAACCCACCACTGATGCAACCCTAAAAGTCGACTGGGGAATCGGGCGCACAACTTGGAGAGTGCAGGATTTTAATAGTTGAATTCTGGTGGTCATCGTGACTTTCTGAACCCTCCCTATATGTTTCCTGGATCAACTACTGGCAGAGAAAGCTGGGGTTGCGTTATTAATTTGTTCCTCTCAGGAGTTTTAAAATGGCAGGAAACTACTACTAAATAACACTCAGAATCAGCTTTGCAGAGAGGAGAGAATCGCCTCAGTTATAAGGTTCATTCATTGTAAACCCCATTGAATTATTCTCTGACAAATGGTTCTGCGACTGACTCCTTCTCCTCTTGCATGTGAACTTTATTTCTTGCCATGATTACCTGACAGCTTTTTTTTTTAAAAAAAGCCAGGCAGATGTAAGTGATACACAGCCTTAGGGTGAATGTCAAGTACTCTCAAACTGAAGCTTGAGGATTGTGTTTATTGAGAAAGGATCTTGTGGTGTTTACACCGTACCTGCCCGAGTCAGTCTGCTTCCAGTTAAAGCAATTCATAAGAACCCTTTTTGTAAACCAAGACATTCCTAGAAATGCCAACTGGTGTCACGACTTTGGGCAGCCTTCACAGCTGGAGAAGAGGGCAACAAAGGGGGAGAAAAATGGAGATCCAGACTTTAAAAAGCATAATAACAGCCAGCTCAGTCCAATAGTCCATGGGAAAGAATGCACATTTCATTATTGGATAACACTTTGATTGGGAGCAGCCAATATGTTATAAAAGTGTCCAACATTTCTTCCTTAGTTTTCCAGAAGCCTTCATTAAATGTGGAGTTAGAAAAAAAAAACCAGGGGAAACCAATCAAATTCTCCCTCAGATTATGCTGGATTCTTGGAAACTGGATGGATAACTCCCTGCACTTGGAGAGGGGGCAATAATTTGACATTGGCTTGCCATCCTCTTCTCCAGGATGTATAGTAGCCTAGTCTACAGCCCATGGATTTCCTAGTCGTCTCCTGTCCAAATATTAACTCTGTTTAAGCAAGCACCCCAAAATTAAGACCTATTTCAGCCATGGATCTGCAGTTCCAAGCCAGTCTGAAAAAGAAACTGGAAATTGAATGTTGTAATTAGTTGACTGTGTTATCCAGGTCAGATTACTCCTGTCACTCTGGAAAGAAAGAAAACACTGCTGGGCATTCCCAGCTCTGAAGAGACAAAAGACTTTTGTTCCTACTCTGGCTCCAACCATAAGCAAATCTGTAGTTCACAGGAAGAATTAAATTTCTTGTGGACATTGGGAGCATAAGACTACAATGAGCTTTTGCTGATGCTAATCAAGCATTCCTTCTACTCTTTTATTTTTTAACTTTTTTTTAAAAAAGAATGAAGTCATAATTCTTCAGGAATCTCCTCATAGCTGCTTTATTTGCTAATATGCCATTTATTTTTAAAAAATGTTGGGCAAGGAAGCATTCAAAGGATTGTGGTCTGGTTTTTTTTTTTAAATAGGAAATGAGTATTGTGTTAACTGTGAAAGTAGCTGAGTTCATAGAGTCAGATAAAATTGTCAGCAGTGTGAGAAATGTTAAAGGTTCAGGAAGAAGCACAGAAGAAATTAAATCTTCTAGGATGTAATTTAGAATAGAATAGAATAACAGAGTTGGAATGGACCTTGGAGGTCTTCTAGTCCAACCCCCTGCTTAGGCAGGAAACCCTACACTACTTCAGACAAATGGTTATCCAACAGAGGTCAACAGTGGACAGTTTTAGGGTAAAGTTTTTGGGGTTTGGTGACGAAACCACAGAGTCAGGTAGTGAGTTCCAGGCATTTACCACTCTGTTGCTAAAGTCATATTTTCTACAGTCAAGTTTGGAGCGGTTCACTTTGAGTTTGTATCTGTTATGTGCTCGTGTATTGTTGTGGTTGAAGCTGAAGTAGTCATTGACAGGAAGGACGTTGTAGCGGATAATTTTATGAGCTATGATTAGGTCGTGCCGAAGGCAACGTAGTTCTAAGCTTTCTAAGCCCAGGATTTCAAGTCTGGTTGTGTAAGGTATTCTGTTGCGAGTAGAGGAGTGGAGGACTCTTCTTGTAAAGTATCTCTGGACACTTTCTAATGTATTTATGTCCGATATGCGGTGTGTGTTCCAGACAGATGAGCTGTATTCAAGGATTGGTCTGGCGAATGTTTTGTATGCTCTGGTTAGTAGTGTGATATTACTGGAGAAGAAGCTACACAAGATTAGGTTAACAGTTCTTGAAGCCTTTTTGGCGATGTTGTTGCAGTGGGCTTTGGCACTTAGGTTGTTTGATATGAGTATTCCAAGGTCTTTGACAGGGTGAGGGTCGTCTGTAAGGTCTTGTCTATTCAGCTTGTATTTAGTGTTCTGATTTTTTTTGCCAATGTGTAGGACAGAGCATTTGTTGGCTGAGATTTGGAGTTGCCATATGTTTGACCATTCTGACACAAAGTCTAGGTCTTTTTGGAGGATAGCAGTGTTGTCGGTGGTGTAGTGTAGTTAGTGGCCTTCATCATGACTTGTGGCAATGAATTTCCCAACTTAATAATACACTGTGTGAACAGTACTCCTTTTTCTTTGTTCTAAAGCTCCTTCCAATCATCTTAATTAGATGATTCAAATTTTAGTCTTTTAAAACAGAGAAAAAAATTCCACATTCTGTTTGCCATGCATAATTTTGCACACTTGAATCATGTCTCTCTTTGTAAGGTGTCTGGGAGAAATCCCAGAACATCTTGATATTATCATGCAAATGGTGTGGATTAAATAATTTTCCACAGTCACATCATAAGTAAATGATATACAGTAGATATTTTAAGAAAATGACCTGGGTAATAACTTTGTACTGGATTTACAAAAAAGACCTTTGCAACGAGGGGGGGAAAAATTAAAGCAAGACCAAATCGCACAACAACATCTGAATGAATTAAAGATCAAGATTTTGAGAAGTACAAGGAAGGAATATAGAACTGGTTTGTTTAATCCAGGTTTAAAAACAAGATACATTTTTATAAAGCTCTGGTTACCCTTTAGGTATATTCTGCTGATACCAGAACTGAAAAGTTGATGATTTATGGATCTGCAACTAGATAAAAAATGGATTATGAATAGAAAAGGTACTTATTTATAACTCTATAGGGGCAAATAGCTATCAGATTTTTCACATGTTGGGATCAAGATTGGGAGTCACATTTTCACATATTTTCTTCATCATCCTTTCCTTCTTTCTGTGTTTTTTGCACTTTTTGTTCTTTCTATTTCTTTTTCTGAGGATAGTTTGAATTAGCTTTTTTTACTGTAATTACATTTTTTAAGAAAACATGAAAAAAGTCATTTGCATGATGATGTCATGATAAAAGTACAGTAGAACCTCTGGTCATACCATAATTTGTTCGATAACTTTGGTCGCAAAGTGATTTGGTCATGATCCAAACTTAATTTTGGAAATTTGGCGCTTACAAAAAAATGGTGCAAAAGGAAAAATTGGCTGCGAAAAAAAAATTGTGAATTTTTTGGTCGGAACCCGATTTGGTCGTAGTCAGAAGCATTCATGACCAGACGTTCTACTGTACCATGACCCTATACCCGTGATGGCAAACCTATGATGGCAAACCCATGACCCTATGATGGCGAACCCATGACTCTATACCCGTGATGGCAAACCTATGATGGCAAACCCATGGCCCTATGATGGCGAACCCATGACTCTATACCTGTGATGGCAAACCTATGATGGCAAACCCATGGCCCTATGATGGCGAACCCATGACTCTATACCTGTGATGGCAAACCTATGATGGCAAACCCATGGCCCTATGATGGCGAACCCATGACTCTATACCCGTGATGGCAAACCTATGATGGCAAACCCATGGCCCTATGATGGCGAACCCATGACTCTATACCCGTGATGGCAAACCTATGATGGCAAACCCATGGCCCTATGATGGCGAACCCATGACTCTATACCCGTGATGGCAAACCTATGATGGCAAACCCATGGCCCTATGATGGCGAACCCATGACTCTATACCCGTGATGGCAAACCTATGATGGCAAACCCATGGCCCTATGATGGCGAACCCATGACTCTATACCCGTGATGGCAAACCTATGATGGCAAACCCATGGCCCTATGATGGCGAACCCATGACTCTATACCCATGATGGCAAACCTATGATGGCAAACCCATGGCCCTATGATGGCGAACCCATGACTCTATACCCGTGATGGCAAACCTATGATGGCAAACCCATGGCCCTATGATGGCGAACCCATGACCCTATACCTGTGATGGCAAACCTATGATGGCAAACCCATGGCCCTATGATGGCAAACCCATGACCCTATACCCGTGATGGCAAACCTATGATGGCAAACCCATGGCCCTATGATGGCGAACCCATGACTCTATACCCGTGATGGCAAACCTATGATGGCAAACCCATGGCCCTATGATGGCGAACCCATGACCCTATACCTGTGATGGCAAACCTATGATGGCAAACCCATGGCCCTATGATGGCAAACCCATGACCCTATACCCGTGATGGCAAACCTATGATGGCAAACCCATGGCCCTATGATGGCGAACCCATGACCCTATACCCGTGATGGCAAACCTATGATGGCAAACCCATGGCCCTATGATGGCGAACCCATGACCCTATACCCGTGATGGCAAACCTATGATGGCAAACCCATGGCCCTATGATGGCGAACCCATGACTCTATACCCGTGATGGCAAACCTATGATGGCAAACCCATGGCCCTATGATGGCGAACCCATGACTCTATACCCGTGATGGCAAACCTATGATGGCAAACCCATGACCCTATGATGGCGAACCCATGACTCTATACCCGTGATGGCAAACCTATGATGGCAAACCCATGGCCCTATGATGGCGAACCCATGACTCTATACCTGTGATGGCAAACCTATGATGGCAAACCCATGGCCCTATGATGGCGAACCCATGACTCTATACCTGTGATGGCAAACCTATGATGGCAAACCCATGGCCCTATGATGGCGAACCCATGACCCTATACCCGTGATGGCAAACCTATGGCCAGAAGTGGCCAGCTGGTCTTCATGCATGCATACGCACCAGAAACCGGAGACCAGGTGGCCGGTGCACATGCATGTGCCAGAAACCAGAAGTGCATGCTTCCCGATGCGCGCATGCACACTGGGCGGATGGTAGCTGCAGTGTACATTTTAAAAAGGGTGGGGTTACCATTGTGTGGTCTTGGCTGTCATTTTGATTCTTCTACAGCTGTTCATAGGGAGCAAATATTCTTTGTAGTTTTACTACCCTTAAGCAATAACATGCCTGGAGCTGGTTTTGTTTTCTATCTATTGTACATTCACACTGTAGGAAGTTAGCACCCGCCCCTCTACTAGAAAAATGAAATAATCTAGGAAATATTAAAAAGGCAGAATATTATATTTCCTTGGGTGAGAAAAGGAGAAACATGTTTTTAAAGACAAAATAGCTTCCTGCAGCTCCCTGCCCCCCCCTTTCAGCTCCTGGGTGATGGGATTAAGACATGGCCCTCAGGACATGATAGGATTAGCCCTCTACCCATCTCACCACATGGCACCTGGGAAGATTACATCACCCAGCAAGAGTCAACCAAGCCTGGGACTCAAAACACAACCTACAAAGTTACCCCTGCATGGACCCATGGGAGTCTGACAACCAATCAGAACACAAGCTCAAATTCAAAGGCCCAGAGAGGGCATAAAACCCAGGGACTCTCAGCATCTCTCCCCCCCCTTTTTTTGCACAGGATCTCAAGCCATGTGATCCTGTTCATCATTAAACCATCTTTCCAAGCAGTCTCCATGTTTCCAGTGTCTTTCTCCCCACTTGGAACTGAACCCAGATGGACACTTCTTCCAACAACACCATAAGATTAATTTGGTTAATGAATTAATGTGGTTACAGAAGCAACTCATTTTCTGGATTTACCAGAATTATAATACCATTATAAACTAATAAAGCAAATTTATATTGTATGACACATTAAGCCTGAAAAATTAAGCAAAATCAAAGTGAAGCAAACCTAACGTGTTGAGCATGTTGACAAACCAGAACATTATTAGTGTTAGATAAGTGTATTGCTTGAATACAGACATATATTTTTTGTTCCTTTATGTGTTTTGGGTATATACAATCCCCTTTGATTTGTTGAAACCCGTAGATTACTGCTACCAACACATGAAATAAATTTATTATGCTTACCTTGTGTACTAAGAAGGCATTGTTACATAGTTATGTTTTGACCACACATAGGGTCTTGTCCTGCTGCATAGTAGAAGGTGGCGCAGCAGTTAGAGGCAGGTACTGCAGGCCACTTTAGCTGACACTGATCCGCAGGTCAGCGGTTCAAATCTCATTGGCTCAAGGTTGACTCAGCCTTCCATCCTTCCGAGGTAGGTAAAATGAGGACCCAGATTGTTGGGGGCAATATAAATATAAAATTGCTTACTGGTGTAAACCGCTTAGAGAGTGCTTGCACTGTGAGGCGGTATATAAATCTCACTAAATAAATAAATAATAAATAAGGCTTTTAACCCCATCTATGAGCAAGTCATGTAAGAAAGAGATGGGTCTTTGACTGTCATGACCATTATCTTCCGTTTTTAAAAATTTCCTCTAATTGTCAGATGGAAGAATAGTTTGAATAACTTCAGAGCAGCCTGTAAATGCCTACATGAATGAAATCCTCAAATAGGAAAATATTTTCAGCCTTTAAATTAGTGCAGTTATTCAAAATTGATTAACACTTTAACACTTTACAATGTGAGCATGGGGAAAAATGTTATTAGGGTTTTATGAGGAGAATGAATGTAGGTTTTAATGTCTTGGTTTGCCCGCATCTAAAAACTGTGGACAACTATTCATTCTTAATGTTTCTTTTCTCAGTGGTATATTTTGCTAACCTTTAATATCCAGCAGTCTGTAGGGTGTAGCTATTAAGGCACTTTTGTTCCTCTGACTTAATTTCTACTGACAAGGATTACATTTAAATAAAATACACAACCCAGACATTCTTCAAAATATGGTGTGGAAACAATATTGATGTGCATTGCTTAGAAGAAGGATCCAATTAAAACATGCCCCTGTTCTCTGAATAGGAAAAATACATCAGTTAACCATAGACCATCATGGATAAATATTTATCCCCCAATAATTTTTCACTTCTGTACTGAAAATGGATCTTCTCTTCTGCTATTCTTGATAGTCAGAGCATGTGCTTCTGTGAAGATGACAGTTTGAATTGGAACTTTAAAAAATTACATAATGCCTTCTCAGCCAAAGAGCTAAATGGGTGGTCTAGAGAAATATACAGTGAACCCTCGTTTTTCGCGGGGGTTACATTCCAAAAAGAACCCGTGATAGGCGAAATCCGTGAAGTAGTAACTTTTATTTTTTTTACAATTATTATACAATGAAATACTCCATAATACATTGAAACCAAAGAACAAAACCTTTTTACAGGCCCAAGCATTTGTTTAACAAATAAATACACGTGCCAGGGGTGAAATCCTCCCGGTTCGCTCTTACCTGTTGGTCGCCGCACAGCCCAACAACCTGGTGGTGTTCACGGCGCGGGGTTTCCCCCGCCCGCTTCCCCCGCCCGCCTGTATGCCGGCATCTGCGTTCTTTTGCCCTCTGCGCAAGCAGAACGCTTTGCGCATGCGCAGAGGGCAAAAGAACGCAGATGCCGACATCCAGGTGGGCGGGGGAAGTGGGTGGGGGAAGCCCCGCGCCGCGAACGCCACCAGGTTGTTGGGCTGTGTGGCGACCAACAGGTAAGAGCGAACCGGGAGGATTTCACCCCTGGACTCACGTGTATTTCACTGCTCTTGGCAAGCTGTTTTACATACATGTATAAACCGCAACGTTATTGACACACAGGTAGAGAAGAAGTGGAGAGACTGTTTAGCCAATCAGAATGCAGAACACAATGCACAATGCAAATCCGTGAAGCAGCGAGACCGTGAAAGGTGAACCGCGATATAGTGAGGGATCACTGTACCTTTCTTTCAGCCTTTTTTTACTTCTTGAGATGGAGACATCATGACTCATTAGCCAATTAATTTGGAAGGCAGACTAAAACTACAGCAGTGTTTTTTCAACCTTGGCAACTTTAAGATGCGTGGACTTCAACTCCCAGTATCCCCCACCCAGCAAGTCCGGCTAGGAAATTTTATGAATGGAAGTCCACACATCTTAAAGTTGCCGAGGTTGAGAAACACTTGTCTAGGAAGTGAGTGTTGATCCCATGGGTATTCCTCTGATTTGTTGGTATATCTGTTCATTGAACTGAAAGTAGGTGGTCAAGCAAAGGTTGATGAAATCCATATTCTTAGCATATGTTCTTAGTGTATTTGGCTAGATCAGGTGTGTTGTGTAGCATGGTTTATTGCACTAGTTCCGGATCAATGGATGTAAAGAGTGCTGTGATATTAAATGAAACCATATTTTCACCTTCTTCTATTTTTAGGTCTTTGATTTTCTGTAGACCCTATAGTGGAGAGTTGATAGAATATTCGCTCTGCTCTGTGAAATATCCAAAGTTTTGTGTAAATTCTTTGGTTGCATTGTATGTCGAGGTCTCTGGTAACAATGCAAGAGTACAAAGAGGTTTATCGGGATGGTGTATTTTGAAGCATCTATAGAATTGTAACGTGATAGGTCCATTACTTTTTATCTACCACTGTTCTTCTTTTGTGATTTGACCTTTCTTGGTTAGATTGTTGAAGGTTCACTTGATCAATTTGTTCAGTTTCTCTATTGCAGGGGTGTCAAACTCAATTTCATTGAGGGCCGCATTAAGGCTGTGATTGACCTCGGGGGGCTGGATGGGTGTGGCTGACTGGATGGGTGTGGCCAACTGGGTGGGCGTGGTCAGCTTGATGCCACTCACTGGGTGTGGCTGACTGGGTGGGCATGGCTGACTTGGTGGGTGTGGCCAGCTTGACACCACTCCCCAAACTACTGTCATGTTTCCTCTTTGCACTGGGTAGACCGGGCCGAAGCCACACTGGCCTGATGTTTCCTCTTCACATTGGGTAGACCGGGCTGAAGCCACCCTGCCCCAGTGTTTCCACTTTGCATTGGATAGACTGGGCCGAAGCGACGCAGGTAGACTGGGCTGAAGCAACGCTGGTAGACTGGGCTGAAGTGACATGGGCTGGCCCCTTATATTTTCCAGGATGGCCCCGCGGGCCGGATCTGACCACATCATGGGCCGAAACTGGCCCGCGGGCCTTGAGTTTGACACCCCTGATCTATTGGGCTGATGGGATGTAGGTTTCTTTGTTTTCCAGTGATTTTTTTGGCTTTTTGTATGTATTGTGTTCTGTCCATGATAATCATGGTTTGGCCTTTGTCTGCTGGGAGAATGGTGATGATTTGATCCTTCTTTAGGTGTTGAGAGCTGCTGTGATCTCTGCTTTGAGTTGATTCTGATTTTGGGTTCTTCTGGTATGACTGTCTGCCTTATGTGATATGATTGTCTGCCTTAGGTTTTCATGGGTCTCTGTGGCATGTCCTGTGGTTTTAAATGCTGCTTGTAAAGCTGCAAACAATTTTAACTGATCTTAGCATCATCTGTATTATGGCTCACACCTTTCTGGGGGATGTTGTGTTCTGTAGTGGATAGAGGGTGGATGGACATCTTTACTACCTATTTGGGTTCAGGTACCTCTTTGCTTCTGGGGTTTAGCTTGAGCAATTTGATTCGGAGTTTTATTTAACTTTTTTAGAATAGATAGAATAGAATTCTTTATTGGCCAAGTGTGATTGGACACACAAGGAATTTGTCTTTGGTGCATATGCTCTCAGTGTACATAAAAGAAAAGATACATTTGTCAAGAATGGTTGTCATAGGGTTCAAGTAAGCAATCAGGAAACAATCAATATGAAAATAATCGTAAGGATGCAAGCAACAAGTTACAGTCATACAGTCATAAGTGGGAGGAGATGGGTGATAGGAACGATGAGAAAAACTAATAGTAATAGTAATGCAGCCTAGTGAATAGTTTGACAGTGGTGAGGGAATTATTTGTTTAGCAGAGTGATGGCGTTCGGGAAAAAACTGTTCTTGTGTCTAGTTGTCTTGGTGTGCAGTGCTCTATAGCGACGTTTTGAGGGTAGGAGATGAAACAATTTGTGTCCAGGATGCAAGGGGTCAGTAAATATTTTCACGGCCCTCTTTTTGACTCGTGCAGTATACAGGTCCTCAATGGAAGGCAGGTTGGCAGTTTTCAGCTTGTCTTAGAGATGTAGTCTTTGATGATAGTTGTCAGAATTTTTATGTGTTCTGAGATTTGCTCCAGTTGCTCCTTGAGGTTACCTATAGCAGGGGTCTCCAACCTTGGCAACTTTAAGACTTGTGGACTTCAACTCCCAGAGTTCCTCAGCCAGCTTTGCTGGCTGAGGAACTCTGGGAATTGAAGTCCACAAGTCTTAAAGTTGCCAAGGTTGGAGACCCCTGACCTATAGTGTGCTGGTATTTGTTAAGTCTGAGGTGAGCATCCATGATCATTAATTGTATCACTCTGTCAGCCATTTTGTGGATATATTTTCCATCCAGGTGTGCTATTTGTTTATTTGAGATTAGTATATGACACTTGTATATGCCGTTGTAAGCGTCCAGGCAAAAAGAATAGTTGTTTCTTGGTGGAGGTTTGCCCACATTCAAATTTGGGTGCTCATACAAGTATATGGTTCCAATAGAAGAGAATATATGTAGCTCAGGGTTACAGAGTAGCTCAGGGTTGTGAATTTAGCACAGGGCTGCAAAACAGAAATGCAAGTCCACTGAAAAAAAAACAGCCCACAATAACTATGTGCTCCATTACTACTTCAGAAAAGCATGCAAATGGGAGAAATGTACATGATGTAAAATGTCTGAATGATGTTAGTGATCTTTTAATATGTATGTGTGCTTGTAAGTTATTGCCTGAATTTTACATTATTGAATGAAATTCAATGTGAAATGAAATTCCACGGAAGAAGGAGTTCAAATATTTTAAAGACACGTGTTAAATGTATTCTTAGCTGTGGGAATTTGGGAGGGGTAATTGCATGAGGGATGTCTGCATGTAGCCATAACAAATTAACAGCAGATAACCCACATGAACCTTGCTCTTCTTTGACAAACGGCCCAGGAACAATTTGCAGGCAAACTTGACTATTTCAAACGGGAGCAAAACAGAGGTTTGAATTCAAAGACAAGGACTAGAAATGAACTAAGTTGCTTCCTGCAATTTCCTCATTCGTTTTCATCAGTTAAATAGGCTATGGGAGTGGCCAATTATCCCCAAGCCTTACTTCCGAGTAGTCCTTCTGGAACCATTCCTGCCTTTTGACAGCTCTGCACATGCGCACACTGAGAACAAGCTCCTCCTGTTCTTCTTCATCTATCTGATGGCTTTACACATTTTGGGCTGTGATTCAACACTTTCTGTATTTATCTAATATCCTTTTTATGGGTCTCCCCACATGATTGTAATATGAGATACTCTTTTTAACTTTTGTATTTTTTAATTATTGTATTTTATATTTGTTATATATTTTAATTATTGTATTTTATATTTGTAATGGAATCTAACATGTTGTGAGCCGCCCAGAGTCCCCAGGGAGTTGGGCGGCATAGAAATCCATTAAATTAAATTAAAATAAAATAAAATAAATTGGGCTGAGAAAGAAGCACTGGCGGGAACGAGGAATGCAAAGCCCAGTGTCCAGGCCTCCCAGTCACAAGCGGTGCAGTGGCGAAGATGTCGGACCTCGGGGACTGGTTCCAGAGCATCCTGCTTATTACCTGCTATTGGTTTGCAGCTTCCATCATGGTGTCCCTCTTCGGTAAGCCAGGCCTGATCAGCCCTGTTTACCTCTTCCTGTGGCCCTACACCTTCATCAATGCTTCCAGATCTGGAGGCCCCTAACTGAAACATTTTATTTCCCTGTTGGCCCAGGGATCCACTTTCTATATCTGGTGAATCTCTATTTTTTGTATCAGTATTCACCATGTCTGGAAACAGGTGCTTTCGATGGAAGGCCTGCTGACTACATATTTATGCTGCTGTTTAACTGGATTTGCATAGTTATTGCTGGCTTAGCAATGAATATGCAATTGCTGATGATCCTCCTGATCATGTCAGTACTTTACGTTTGGGCCCAGTTGAACAGAGACATGATTGTGTCATTTTGGTTTGGGTTTGGATAAATTTGGCCCTCAGATTATTTAAGTACACCACTTACGTTTGCTTAGGGGAAAAAAATCAAACTGATCATTGCTTAAATAGGATTTAGATGTAACAAAATTCAGAACCTCTCAAATAAGCTATTTTAAGGGGGACTGGTTCTTTTCCATAAGTTGTTACTCTGAAACAACACAGCTGGGAAAGTTCTCTTTGGAAATCATATGAATCCTCTTATGCAAACTATTTTAAGATATCAAGGCCAGGGGCTTGCAAAATATGAGATGAGCTAAATCCAGCATTCAAGTCAGAGAGCATGATGGATAAAGTCAGACCAGAGTCAGGTTGTCTGAATTAATTTGAAAGCTGACAAGTCAGGTCACAATAATAGCAACATTGGCCAGTTCAGGTCAAAGTAAGTCGCTGGCATAATTTGGCAGACTTTGTAGAGCATCAAGGTATAAGTACAGATTAGGCAAAACCAGGCTCAAAAACAGTAACTGTGAGAGGGACCTTGGAGTCCTAGTGGACGATCACTTAAATGTGAGCCAGTAGTGTGTGGCAGCTGCCAAAAAAAGCTAATACAATCCTTGGTTGTATAAACAGAGGCATAGAATCAAAATCATATGAAGTATTAATGCTGTTTATAAAGCCTTAGTAAAACTATACTGGAATACTGCAACCAATTTTGGTCACCACGTTACAAAAAAAGATGTTGAGATTGGGAAAAAGTGCAAAGAAGAGCAACTAAGACGATTAAAGGCCTGGAGACAAAAACATATGAAGAACAGTTGCAGGAACTGGGTATGGCCAGTCTAGAGAAAAGAAGGACTAGGAGGGACATGATAGCAGTATTGGAGGGGCCACCACAAAAAAGAGGGGGTGAACATATTTTTCAAAGCACCAGAGAGCAGGACAAGAAACAATGGATGGAAACTAATTAAGAAAAGAAGCAACCTGGAATTAAGGAAAAACTTCCTAACAGTGAGAACAATTAACTGCTGGAACAGCTTGCTTTCAGAAGTTGTAGGTGCTTCATCACTGGAGGCTTTTAAGAAAAGACAGGACAGTCACTTTTCTGAAATGGTATAAATTCTCCTGCTTGAGCAGCGGGTTGGACTAGAAGACCTCCAAGTTCCCTTCCAGCTCTATTCTGATTCATCATCAGGACCTTGGATAGCTCCTGATGCACATTACTAGTTGCATTGTGTACAAAGATGTTGTTTCAGCAATGAACTGGGGTAAGTTGCAACTTTTAAAACTGCTGGCAGGAATCTCAAAAACCCCTTCCCCCATTCTACAGTATATTGTCTAACCACAATTAGATGTCTAAAATCTTTCAAGGGACTAATTTATGATTCTACATGCTCATTTTCTTGAACAGTTGTTCTTTAAGTGTATAGTTAATAAGAATACTATTATATACAATTAAAGAATATTATTATTACTATTATTATTATGTATATGCATAACAACCCAGACAGTTTACTAAATACTTATATATGTTAAAGAAAAAAGAATAAATAAATAAATAAAGAAACTCATAAAAGACAGAAGGCGACTATGAAGATTTTAACTCCTCTTGGAGTTCTAGTCAGACATCACAATTTAATATACTGTATCCCCCCCCCCCCAATCTGGATGTAGGGGCAATGCAGTAACTGGGATCATACAAATGCTTAGTTTTTTTCGCATTTTTAATGAATTTTCCCCCTTCCACAGCTTGAAAAAGAGCCCTCCCGCCCGCGGGTGAATTCTGAGCTTTATTTCTTCGCCCGAAGCACAGCTGATTCACTCCTCAGCTCTGTTTCGGGCTAATTCCCGCTTCTGAGCATTCGTGGAAGCCAAATCGCACACGAAACGTTGCGATGAGAACCGGTGGCGAAGGTAAGTGGAACCCAGCCCTGGCCCTAATACCACGATGATTCTAAATCAGGGGTGTCAAACTCACGGCGTCATGTTGTTGTCACGTGATGTATCGCAACTTTCCCCCCTTCGCTAAGCTGGGTGTGGGTGTGGCCAGTGTGTGACGCATCCAGCCCACGGGCCATGAGTTTGACACCCCTGTTCTAAACCTTAAAAGATGATGCGTGTATATTTCTGCAGTAATATCATGGACCGTATATTTTTTTATTGGTGGAACATTTGGCTATGATAAAAGGAGAAATATAAGCAACTCACTTTTTTCCATTAGAACCCAATGCTATAATATAAATGATTATCCCACTTACCGTATTTTTTGGAGTATAAGATGCATCTTTTTACCCCCAAAAAAGAGGGTGAAAACTTGGGTGCATCTTATACACCGAATGTAGCCCCACCCACCCACCTACCCCCACCTTTTGGCCTCTGTCTTCCAGCAATTTACCTGTTTGCAGCAAACAGGGAACAGCCTGTTAAGACAAGCAAGTCCTGAGCAGCTTCTCAATCCCCAGCTGATTTGCCACATGCTAAAATGAAAGTGAAACTAGCTGCAAACTAGCTAGCGAAACTAGCTGCAAAGAGGCAAATAGCTGGGAGAGACACACAGATTTTTATTTTCTGCTGGATGCAAGGGGGTAAGTGAATAACTATAAATGTCTGTAGAATGTTCAAATTATTAGACTTATTTTTTAAAGACTGCTTTATTATTGTTCTAGACCAGGGGTCTCCAACCTTGGCAATTTTAAGACTTGTGGACTTCAACTCCCAGAATTCCACAGCCAGCTTTGTTAGCTTTGCTGGCTGTGGAATTCTGGGAGTTGAAGTCCACCAGGCTTCAAGTTGCTAAAGTTGGAGACCCCTGTAAATCTAGACAACTTAACAAAATAAAGAAGCTTTTTAAAATAAATGCTTGCTCTGAAGAGGCCCAGTGCTATTGTATCTTCTTTTAAATAATAGAGAATAATGTATATTTTAATTTTAATTAATTTTAACAGCTCTGTACAAGTATAGTCTGAAATGTAACAGTGTCCTGTTTAGTATTAGAGTTAAATCCTGACTTACCTTGGAGTAGATCTATTTAAATAATTGGGAGGAGTTAGTGTGACTACATTTAAGAAAACCTTCTGGCATAATGTACATTTCTCCAATTATTTGCTATTTCTATGGGTCAGGCACACATGCACAGAAATACACAGCAAACAGTGTATATCATCTGTGCTGTTTGCTGTTTGGCAAATTGCTTGGAGGCAGAGGCCTTTTTTCCTTCTTTTCCTCCCCCAAAACTAAGGTGCGTCTTATACTCCGGTGTGTCTTATACTCCTAAAAATAGGGTAGTTGCACTTTGGTATGGGAGAAGGCTCCTGAGAATACTATGGATAGCCAAGAAAACAATCCAATGGATTTTTTGTTTTTGTTTTGCTGTACTGACCTCAAATGGAACAAGATTTTTTATTCCCTATGCCCTCTTTTACCTGCATTTCAGGAAGTGATGCTAGAATATGCTCTGTAAGTTCTGAATATTACAATCCTATGACAAACAGGACTGGGAAAGAGTAGTTCACAATAGACCAAGATAAAATTTATCTATTAATTAAATTTATATGTCACGCCTCTCACTGTTGAAATAACTCTGGGTGGCTTATTGAACAAGTTTAGTTATCTTAGTTTGTTTACTTCAATTTGTTTGTGCATGACCCTATATTTATATCAATAATATATTGGTAATTTGGCTAAAATGAACTTTTAAATAGCTTATCTACAAAACTATGTCCTATTAGTCTCCTGTTGATTTTGAAACTTATTACTATACCAGCTCTCTCTGTGCCCTCCCTCCTCACAGAGCAGGGTTATGTTGAAAAAATAGGATAGCCAATTCAAGACTTCCAAAGACTTTATTTTCATTAGAGTTATATATGACTGTGACTTGACTAAAGAGGTCAAGATTCAGCCTAAGGCTAACATTTTTTTAGTAGAGTGTACAACCTTTAGCATTCAGGTGAGAAGTGTTCATGATAATAAATAACAGTGTTAATCCCTGCTTACCCAGACTAAAATTTATCACTATACTCATCTTTTATACATGCTAAATCTCAGTAAGCTGCATATCTTCTAATATGTTGACTTTCAAGATTAGAGGTCCTGTCTGAAGAGTATTAGCATGGGTATGTATGTAGTAAAACTAGACTTTGGTTGTGCTTGTGGTATACTAGCAATAGCAATAGCACTTAGACTTATATACCGCTTCATAGTGCTTTTACAGCCCTCTCTAAGCGGTTTACAGAGTCAGCATATTGCCCCCAACCATCTGGGTCCTCATTTTACCCACCTCAGAAGGATGGAAGGCTGAGTCAACCTTGAGCTGGTGAAATTTGAACTGCCAAACTGCAGCTAGCGGTCAGCTGAAGTAGCCTGCAGGACTGCACTCTAACCACTGCACCACCTCGGCTCTTTGGTCAAAATATGTCAGAGTTATTAGTATTTACGTTACCATTATCAAGGAATGATGCATGTTGCATGGTTATTGCAAAACCCGGTAACCTAGTTTGTGCCTTCTCTTCCTCACTAAAAAAATGTTAGCTGTAAGCCTCAATTGCCCAAATTCATGAGAGGAAACAGAGACCAATGACTATGAGCTATGGCAAAGGAAGTATTTGATTTAGAAAGTAAACAGAGTTAAATGTATCGTGGCACATATTTCCAATGGTCTTAGGAATCGAGACACTGCTCCTCTATCCGTCTCCAGGCGGGTCTACCCACATGCAAATAGAGTACTGCAAAAAAAAAATCTGTACCATGGGTACTTCTGAGCATGCGCAGAAGCTGAATTTCCAGCACTGCGCATGCGTCGCCATCTTGTTTTCGGCTTTTTTTTTGCTATTTTTAAAAAAAATTCGGCACTGCGCATGCGTGAGCGTGCAAAGCACACGCACGCCCATGAGGCGCAGCCACAAAGCGCAGGACGAAGTGAGCCGGCAGCGAGGTAAGTTAGAACCCACCCCTGAGTTTCCTAATAATTTTATTATTTTATGGTTGGGGGGTCACCACAACATGAGGAACTGTATTAAAGGGTCATGGCATTAGCAAGGTTGAGAACCACTGACTAGAGGCTGATCAAACATAGACTTCATCATAAGACTTGGAGCTGTCCGATCATGCCCCAAAACTCCCTTCCAGCCATATGAGTCTGTGATTCCGTAAGGATAAGTATAGCAAATATTCCTCATTTAGTGACTGCCCCATCTGATGATCGTTTGCTGTTACGATGGCGGTGAAAAAGTAATATTATGATCAATCCCCACATGTATGGCTTTTGCAGGTCTCTAAAGCAGTGTTTCCCAACCTTGGCAACTTGAAGATGTCTGGACTTCAACTCCCAGAATTCCCCAGCCAGCATTCGCTGGCTGGGGAATTCTGGGAGTTGAAGTCCAGACATCTTCAAGTTGCCAAGGTTGGAAAACACTGCTCTAAAGCACTCCTCTAAAGCAAACACTGCTCTAAAGCACTCCTCTACTGCACTGACAGTTCTACTGCAGCTTTCCTTTGCTTAGTCTAAAGCAAAGGAAAGCTGCAGTAGAACTGTCAGTGCAGTAGAGGTTTCACTTAGTTTTAGCTTTGCTTCCCTGCCCCAATTGTGGTCATTAAATGAGGATTATCTGTAAAAGATAGATAAATCTCTCACCAACATGAATGGAATATGAGGATAAGGAAAAGGTTCATGTAAGCTGTTTGGAACAAATTAAAGGAATAATGGGAAGTATGAAAAGGCTGCTTGGCAGAATGAAAAAAAAATGGGGCTACAGATGAGAAAACAATGCATTCACGGAAATGGCTAGTGTAAAGATGAAAATGAGAGAAATATATGACATGCATAGAAAAAAAATAATTATTTCAAAAATGCGACTAAAGGAACAATTAAGGGTAAATTAAGACCCATGGTGGCGCAGTGGTTAGGATGCAGTATTGCAGGCTAATTCTGCTAACTGCCAGCTGCCAGCAGTTGGATTTTCACTTGCTCAAGGTTGATTCAATCTTCCATCCTTCCAAGGTCAGTAAAACGAGGACCCAGGTAGTTGAGGGCAATATGCTGACTCTAAAGCACTTAGAGGGGGTTGTAAAGCACTGTGAAGTGGTTATATAAGTCCAAAAAGATGCCGAGAAAATGCAGAGTAATTTTGTTAGAAATTAAAATATAAAATCTGGACATGAGTGTGTGTAAACAACAAGCCTTTCATGAAGTGAACAGAACTAACAATAAACATGATGAAATATTTGATGTGAAGACACTTGATCATTTTTGTCCTAGTACCATGTCCTTCTGCAGATGTGTTCGTGTGCAACCTTCTTATGAAATTAATGGTGATGAAGGGCTGCAGTGAATGGCATAATAAGCTATAAGGAATCCCAGCATACTTAAAAAGTACCAGGATCTTTGTAGAGAGGCTACTGTCCTTCCATGGTCATTCCACCAAGTGCTGGAGAACAGCAATATAGCCTCTGAGCTCACTGCAGTACAGTCTTTGCCCTTGGCTTTAACAAAGCTGGAATATATTTTTGGAATGCCTACATATCAAGTTTTACTAGTAGATTCCTGATTTGGGCTGGGTGATTCCACATTTCCTTTCCAAACATTACATCTCTATGCTTGCCTCTGATCAGGTCTGGCAAATCTTCTATGGATTTGTGTGTGTGTGTGTGTGTGTGTGTGTGTGTATGTGTGTGTGTGTGTGTGTGTGTGTGTGTGTGTGTGTGTGTGATGAAATCCTTAAGGAAAAAGGATGAAATGAAAAACTGCTCTATAAAATGAAATGGGCTTTTGAAGGTCTGCATATCCTTAGGTAGAAGGAGAATATTAAGATTTCTGAAAATGAACTGAAGCACATAAATCACACCTTTTTTATTATCTCTTATCAGGATAGCAATGATAAATGGAAAGGAAATAAGGAACAGGTATATAAGCTTGTCGTTGAATGAAACCTGGACATGACTA
Source organism: Diadophis punctatus similis (assembly GCA_023053685.1). Classification (NCBI taxonomy): domain Eukaryota; kingdom Metazoa; phylum Chordata; class Lepidosauria; order Squamata; family Dipsadidae; genus Diadophis; species Diadophis punctatus. The sequence continues at coordinate 4,270,349 of JALIGW010000003.1, read as the reverse complement.
AGTCAGACCTGAAGCTGATATTTCATCTAAAGGTGCCTGGGGGTTTCCATCCAGACATCCTCTTATTACCAAGTTCATACTGCTGGAGCAGGCTACATCAGTTGTGGCATGTTTAAATATCTGCACACTAAAAATAGCTACTGCTGAGGATATAACCCCAGAGCATCTTACGATAGCCTTGAAATTAGGCCTGGCATACCAATGCCGGAACTAGGCATGGAAATGTGGGAGCATTAAGGGATAACCCAGAGAATGACTTGTGATTAAAACAAACTTGCTGGGAAGATCCGTAGTTGCAGAATTTACACCTTGAGAACCGACTTTGGTTGCCAGTAGGCTTCTGGACTTGAGTCAAGGTGCTGGCTATCACTTCAAAGGCCTTCTGCCTTGCAGCATCAGGATATACTCACCAATTGTGAGTCCCCCCCCCTCATCTGATACTAAGTGTGAGGGAAGGCTTGCTATGTATTTCCCTTCCCCACAAAAGATCAAGAACTCTAGTTGAAAGGATAGGCCCTCTTGGTAGCAGCCCTCACATTATGCAATATGCATACGATTAGAGCCACGGTGGCACAGTGGTTAGAATGCAGTATTGCAGGCTAACTCTGCCCATTGCCAGGAGTTTGATCTCGATCGACTCAGAGTTGACTCAGCCTTCCATTCTTCCGAGGTTGCTAAAATGAGGACCCAGATTGTTGGGGGCAATGTGCTGACTCTGTAAACCACTTAGAGAGGGCTGCAAAACACTATGGAGCTGTACAGAAGTCTATGTGTTATTGCTATTGCTATATGATTATCTTCCATTCACTTTTCATTCAGGAAGGCTTTTTAAACTGTTTTGTTTCAATAGGAACTTCAGAACCTAGGGAGATTAGGGAGAGATGGTCAAAATTATTGCTTATTATATTGTTTTAATTGCTGATGTATTGTCATGCTCCTGTCAGAGTCTGACTCTGTGGCGGAAGATGAGCTGGAACAAGAACTGACAGCGAGTGAGAAGGCAGCTCCATTGGCCTTGGAGGAAACTGGGGAAGGGCAGAGTCAGTCCACGCCAGGCTGTTCGGAATTAGCAAGGCCTGCAGGCAGGGAGGAACAGAGCTTAGGAGAGGAGCATGAACCACCCCCTTCTGATGCAAGGGCTGGGATAGTACAGAGGAGGTGGGATCAGTTCAGACAGAGGAAGCCACTCATAAGGAGAGTGCCCCGCCCAGCTTCACCAGGCACACCTGGGGAATGAGACTTAAGGAGATGCTGTGGGGAGGGGCATTTGTCGGGAACAAACACTGAGTTCCTGGAGTGTTGTGTGCGACGTTTGAACTTGCCAAGAATCCTTGCATTCCTATGTGGTGTTCTGGACTGATTATCTGTATCTTTTGCTCCCTGAACTCCTTGTTTTGTTCTTGTTTTGCTAGATAAATTTGGGATTTATTGCCGTGCAGCCTTGGTGCAGACAGTGCTGGGCTGGCCTAATTGTGACCAGAGGCTGTTTGAGGTTTGTTTGGGGGAGATTTGGAGCACTAAAAGGGCCGGTTTGAACTGCCAGCTGTTTGTGTTATCTCTGTGCCGTGCCCTGGGACATCACATGTACTGTTTCCAATTTGCTCTTGTACATTGCCCAGAGTTGATAAATCTTACAGTATAAAGAGAGGAAAGGAAAAGCAGAAGGGAGGAGGAAGGAAAAGATAAATCATATTGTGAGAATGATCATCTATAGAACGGATGCAAGTATTCCTGAAACTCTCTGGCTGTTGAGAAGAACTTTAAAGACATTTTAAACTTTAAATGTTAAAGGTCTATGTTTATGTGGGTTTGTGATGTTTCAGGATCCCATAATAAGCTTTGGTTCCTTGATGTCATTGGTTAAGCAATTCGTAAGAGATCCAGTAATATATCCTCCTCATAGGCTTCAGGGTTTCCCATAATATTGTGGAAAACAAACCACTGCCATCACAAACTGGAGCAAGTTGAGTTCTCTTACTTCATCATACATATGTTGGATGTCATAGAGCAGAATATTTAATTTTTAAAAGACTTTTGGGAGTCATGTGAGAATTCAGGTTACCTTAACTTGCCTGAAGTTCTGCAAAGCCAGGAAATTAGAAGATTAGCTGATGCTTTCATAGATATGAGATATCCCTCCATGATTGTTATGCCTTAAGTAAAGGAGTATTATTATTATTCTCTTTAATTTAGAGGAATAACCACACCACACAGACACACATCCAAATTCTTTCTGTTGAAATTTAAGCTGTATTTTTAAAAGTGATATTTAATGTCCCAAATGAAAACAATCTGGAGGTCTTTATGGTCAGTTTAAAAAAGCAGAGTAGAACTGCTTGTAGCCACTAAAGATCTAACCTTATATTAAATGAGCATATATTTTGATGAATCATGTCTACTGCTTAGATCTACACCCAGGATCAACCCTGAACAAAGATGACTGACGTTGATGCAGTCAGCTACACACCATTTGCAATCCTTCAGACAACAGATTTGGCCGTGAGAGAACTTGTGATAATTAGTTATGCATTTTTGAGGGATTACTATAACAAGCTGTATGTAAGGCTGTCTTTGATTCTATTTAGAAATTCCAACTGCTTCTGAATTACAGGTACATGACTTGACACATTTTCATTGACTCTCATCTATCAGGGCAAGAAATAAGGAGCCGGGTTAGATTTCAAAAGTACAGCAAGTTTATTTAATTTTACCCATGCACAAGAATCTGATCTACTAATGGTCAAGGCAAATTGGCACCAGATAAGAGTCACTGGGGGCTGGACTTAGGTCTCTTCTGGGAGCATTCTGACTGCAAACTGATGATGCATTTGACCGTACCCTTGGGCTCAGCCTGGTCATCCCCTACATAGCATCTTTCTGAGAACAATCACAAGTCCAGGTTATGATCTACAAAAGCTTCTTTCCCATGTTCCCAGAATTCCCCAGCTGCCGTGGTCATTGATGAGAATTCTAGGAATTCTAGGTAGACTCAGCCTTCCATCCTTCTGAGGTCGGTAAAATGAGGACCCAGATTGTTAGGGGCAATATGCTGAACTCTGTAAACCGCTTAGAGAGGGCTGAAAAGCACTATGAAGCGGTATATAAGTCTAAGTGCTATTGCTAATTAAGACCATGGATATGGAGGGTGCCCAGATAAGCAAAAGTTGTTCTTCATAATTTGAGATCAGGCCATTTAAATCACCAGCTTGCTCTGTTATTGTTCCCACTGAAAGGCAAAAACTATTTAACCAGAGGTAGCCTTTGAAACTAACTTGTCTGCTTCAGAACATTTTGATTTGGTGGCTGATTCCATCTTTGTTTTAAGTCTTGTTTGCTGTATTTTAGGGGATGCATTAGGTTTTAATTGTATTTAATTAAAATAAATTATAGCTTATGTTTTAATTATAACTATAAGCACCGTTAGTGGAAAGGTGGAGTATAAAAAAAAATTCCAGAAACGGTATCTTTCTCATGCAGAGAAAGATCTCATCTGATTGTCAATGAAAAATTCTCAGTCATCCAGATAAATTGTCTGAAGGTTGAATCATGGCAATTGGACTTATTTTGTCTTGTTAGTTTGAGATGTTTCACTGCTCATCCAAGCAGCTTCATCAGTCAGAGTAAGTTAGTTAGTTAGTTAGGCACCAACCTCAGGGGTTTCCTCCCAAAAGTAGGTTCCAATATGTCCCACAGAAAAGGCTCTGCCAATGAGTTCTGTTCTCCTTCCCTTGTGTTTACTTTGTTTAGAGGGCAGACAGAGTGACTTTAAAGGATGGGAAGAAGATATGCTACTAAGAAAATGGTCAGATAAAAGAGGATTGAGTCTAGGCCAGACATGTAACATGAGTAAACTTCTCAGATATGGCTCTCCCTATTTTTGTGAAGATAAAGGGAGGGAGAGGGAAATTTTATTAGAATTTCAAAATTCTGTGGCAACTACCTTACAATAAATGTAGTTCTGACCTACATGACATTGGATTTCTAGTTTCATCTACCTTGAAGGACTGTCATACTGTAGGAAACGTAGTCAATGAATAAAGGAAGTATTGCTCATCTTTTGAGCCTGACGCCATATTGAAGTATGGCTTCATATTTGCAGAAGTTAGATTCCTGTTTTCTCCCCCCCCCCTTAAATCTGCTTTCCCAATCTCTCTATCTCCCTCCCTCCTTCTCTCAAATGTGCTTACAGTTGTAGCCAAAATTGTGGAAAGCTTTTGGGGAAAGTGTATTTTCTAAAACTAGCTTATAATACCACTTTTTGGGGGGAGTACCACTTTCAGTAGAATCTGAAAGCTTCCAGGTTTTCCCCACCCAAAAGAAAGTCCAAGTCCCTTCCCCTGCACCCACATGTCCATCACATGGTCCAATCAATGCACCGTCCCAACTGGAGATGCTTCCCAGTCACACCCCTCCAGGTGCAGGGCAGAGTGGCCTTGACTCTTGGAGAAAGGAATGTTATTTTGACTATATATTTCCCCAGCTCCATGTAATACCCCCTCCCAGTTTCCCACAGCAGTAAATGTGGCAGGCCTGAAAATCCAAGGCCCCAAAATTGGCTTCCAGGCCTGACACCCAGGATTAAAAATATCAGACTCAATCTGATTGAGGAAGGATCACCACAAAAGAAGATTCTTAGCATAGGTGTGAAAGCGATGACTATGAAATGGTTAAATATATCTGAACTGACCAATGTATATTCAGAGAAAGACCTCTGCCATTTCATCTCCGAGACAATAAGATAATGCCACATGCTTTGCTTATTTGTCATCGGATCAGCAGCCAAATGGTTCAAGCTTCAGTTTAGCTTGATCTTGTAATGTCTCCCTTTGGAAAAATATCAAAGGCTTTAATGAAATGGTGAAGAAGTCCAGGCATGTTCTGTGCTTGGTGCACATCTGAAGTTCTCGTCTCAGGTGTTCTTCTACCTCAATCATCCTCCAGGGCTCCCACATTCTGCCCCACCTTTTCGTGCCATGCTAGGTCAGACTTTCAAACCATCTGCAGAAGAAAAAGAAAATACCGTATTTTTCGGACTATAAGTTGCACCTAACTATAAAACGCACCTACATTTTGAAAAGGAAAACAAACAAAAAAAGTTTTTTGCCTCTGTGTACCACATTTTTGGGCCTTTTTTCAGCCCTTTTCCAGCCTTTTTTCTGCCCAATTTTGAGACTTTTCCAGGCCGTTTTTGAGGCTTTTTCAGCCTATTTTTTCAGGAAAATGGGCCCAAAAAGCCTTGAAAATGGGCCAGAAAAAGCCTAGAAAACAGGCTGAAAAAAGTCCCAAAACAGGCTGAAAAAAGCCTCAAAAACAGGCTGAAAAAAGCCTCAAAAACAGGATGAAAAGGCCTCGAAAATGGGCTGAAAAAAGCCTAGAAAATGGGCCAAAAAAATCTAAAAAATGGGTGAAAAAAACAGAGAATGCGGAGGCCAAAAAACAGCTGGCATGTGGGCTGGGCTTCGGCAATATTCGGTCTATAAGATGCACAGACATTTTCACCCACTTTTGGGAGACAAAAAAGTGTCTTATAGTCCAAAAAATACGGTACATGATCAGATGGGTACTCTTTAGAAAAATGCCAGGGATATTACTGAGCTCCTGCCTTCCCAGCCATTCAGAGACTAAATTATTAGTGTCCACCTTCTTTCCACTTCAAGCTGCCAATGAAGTAATTGCATCTCCTTGCCCTGTGGACAATTCCTATAAATAGCTTAAGTGGAAAGAAGGAGTAGTTGTTCACATTTAATTGGATGAGTCAACCTACATTTTTAAAATGCAAATTAAATCTTTACAACTAATTGGATATCCCCCATTAAGCCAATTAACAAGCAGCTTATACATTAGCGGACCTTTCTATTCTGTTTTATTGTTGAGATTCTTTCTCCACTTGGCAAATAAGGTGGCTGTTTCTCTCTCTCTCTCTCTCTCTTTTAAAAGAATTTTTTTCACCAACTTTATATAAACATCCATACATATACCATAATATCAAAACATACATAATTATGTTATGTATAAATCCACTTAGCACTTATACGATATTTTATTCAAATTCTTTATTCTTTTTCAGTCTCTTTAATTTCCACCAAATCCAATTATAAAGACATCCTCAAATTTGGGCTTTTAAACTTGTTCCTTTAACTCTCTCTATGGTATTTCCAATTGCTAGATAGCCGCTCACTCCATTTTAGAGTCTCTTTTGTCTCCTTTTAAATTTTAAATTTCTTCTTTTTATCATTAAATCAGCCAGCCACCCAGCTTCAGTACTTCTTCACCTCTCTCCAGCACAAACGCTTAGCTCTTGTCACCCAGGCAATCCACAATCTCTCAATTTCAATCGTTCTGATCGTGGCCATCCCAGCTAATGGCGATAGAGTCGTCTTCCACAGCTGCTGGCAGAGAGGCTGGTGCTGGCTCCATGGGGGGTTTGCAAGCCCCCCCAGACCACCGACTAGTGCCTCTCTTCTTCACCGCCCCTCCAGGGAGGATCTGACCTGGTTCCAATCCAGTTCCAGGTCTCCAAACAGCTGGGATTCGGGGTTTCCCGCGGAGCGTGGGAGACACCCGTAGCGCTGCAACGTTGGCCATGCCCCTCTCCCCAATGTGGCTGTTTCTCGAAGGGAGCCATGGTATGGCCCAGTGGTGGGTTCTAAATTAGATTGTCACCGGTTCGTGCACGCAGAAGCGTCCCGGGCGGGTGGGCAGAGCCACCCACCGCCACCGCTACCGGTTCTAAGAACCGGTCCGATCCAGGAGAACCCACCACTGGTATGGCCTACCACTGCGTAACTGAAATAGATGCTATCTTGAGATCAATTCCACCTCAAGGCTAGGGTGCGTGGGATGGTTAGTACTTATCACACTTTAACATCTATAACGAATGATCCCCGGGATGATTTTGGAAAATAATTAACTCTCTTGCACTGAAATCAAAGGGTATTTAAATGCATCTCTGAGACTAGAAAATTGTTCCACTTTCAGTTTAGTTTTTTTTTAATATAGGTTCTTAAATAACCTAACCTTGCTTTCTTTCACAAATATGTCAGCTATTTGCCCAATCCAGTTTCTGAATTAGATGTCAAATGGCCTTGAAGAAGTATTGTATATCTAAGAAGGATAGTTTTCAGGAGATTGTGAGTTGTTTTGAAAAGTAAAATAGGAACATTACATTTCTCAGAGATTTGTTACACCTTCGTCTTCCCTTCTCTGTTCCGTCCATCTTTTCTAACGGATTTGGTTTCTAGTCTCCTAATCAACTTTCTCATCTTCTTAGGACCTATTCCAGCTTGTCTGTAGTCCATCCTCTGCCCTGGAATCTGGAATAGCATACTTCCCAAAGACTTGCATAATCTAAGAAACATAGAGCTGGAAGGGACCTTGGAGATCTTCTAGTCCTACCCCCTACCCAAGGAAGGAGACCTTATACCCGTGATGACGAACCTATGGCACACGTGCCACAGGTGGCACATGGAGCCATATCTGAGGGCACGTGAGGCGTCGCCCTATGTCAGCTCCAGCGCACATGTGCACACTGGCCAGCTGATTTTCGGCCTTCCGGAGGGTGGGGGAGGCCGCTTTTGCACTCCCCAGGCTTTAGGAAAGCCTCTGAAGCCTGTGGATGGCAAAAAATGGACCCAACGGGCCTACCGGAAGTTCAGAAATGAACTTCCGGTAGGCCCACTGGGCTGTTTTTCGCCATCCACAGGCTTCAGGAAACCTAACCCTAACTGACTTCAGGCTTCAGTGAGGCCTGTGCGCATGCATGGGGGGGCAGGGGGGGTTGTGCGTGCATACATAGGGGGGGAGGGCATTGCATTATGGGTGTGGGCACACATGCATGCGCTATCGCATGCACGTGCATCCTTTTGGCACCCAAGCAAAAAAAGGTTCGCCATCACTGCCTTATACCATCCCATTATCATTGTCTAATCTGTTCTTGAAAACCTCCAGCTATGGATAACTCACAACTCTGGGAGGCAAGATGTTCCACTGATATTCACAGTCAGGAAATTCTTCCTTATTTCAAGGTTCTGACCACTTTCCACTCATTGCTTCTTGTCCTGCCCTCAGGTGCTATGGAGAATAAAATCGACAGCCCTTCAAGTATTGGAAGACTGCTATTAGGTCATCCTTAATCCTTCTCTTCATTAGGCTACTTCCCTTAGTTGTTTATCATATGATTTAGCCTCCTGATCTTTTATCAGCTTTGTTGCTTTTCTCTGCATTCTTTGTAGGTCCTCAGCATTTGGACTCTACATGCTTTTCATAAATCCTTGGACCTGGATATTTAACAGAATAACAGAGTTGGAAAGGACCTTGGAGGTCTTCTAGTCCAACCCCCTGCTTAGGCAGGAAACCCTACACCATTTCAGACAAATGGTTGTCCAATCTCTTCTTAAAAACTTCCGGTGTTGGAACATTCACAACTTCTGAAGGCAAGTTGTTCCACTGATTAATTGTTCTAACTGTCAGGAAATTTCTCCTTAGTTCTAGGTTGCTTCTCTCCTTGATTAGTTTCCACCCATTGCTTCTTGTCCTGCCTTCAGGTGCTTTGGAGAATAGGTTGACTCCCTCTTCTTTGTGGCAGCCCATAATGCAACCATTCTTCATTTGTTTTAGCCTTCAGTCTTTGTTGCTCTTCTCTGCACTCTTTCCAGAGTCTCGACATCTTTTTAATATTGTGGCGACCAAAACTGGATACAATATTCCAAGTGTATTCCAAAGGCATTACAAAATGGTACTGACACTTCACGTGATCTTGATTCAATACCTCTGTTAATGCAGCCTAGGACTGTGTTGGCTTTTTTGGCAGCTGCATCACACTGCTGGCTCATATTTAAGTGATTGTTCACTAAGACTCCAAAATCCTTCTCAGACTTACTACTATTGAGCCAGGTATAATTTATTCTATACCTGTGCATTTGTTTTTTCTTGCCCAAATGTAGAACCTTATATTTCTTACAATTGAATTTCATTTTGTTAGATAGGGCCCAGTGTTCCATTCTATTGAGGTCTTTCAGTAACTTGAGCCTATCTTCTGGAGTGTCTATGGAGTGTCCTTCCTAATGCTGTGACCCGCCCCCCGCCCCCACAACCCCACCACCGTGCCCACCGCCGCGATCCCTGCTGTTGCCATTTGGATTCTTTTACCCTCTGCGCATGTGCAAAGTGTTCTGCGCATGCGCAGAGGGTAAAAGAACCCAAATGGCAGCATCTGGGCAAAGTCTCCTGACCCCTGTGAAAGGGTCATTCGACCCCCAAAGGGGTCGCGACCCCCAGGTTGAGAACCGTTGGTCTGTGGAGATTCTCAGTCATCCAGGTCATGGTTGTCCCACTTGCTTTTGCAGCCAGGCATCCATTGTGGGAATTAAAGTGTCTTTCCATTTTTATGCATAGAGCATTCTGACTGCTGTCACCCTATGTAACATTGAGCAGCTGTTTTGAGAGGTGTGGTTGGACAGGACAAAGAGGTTAACGGAGATTTTCTCACCTGGTGACACCCCCCCCCCCAGCGTGAGCATTTCTGAGAATTTTGAGAATTGAAGAGAGAAGTGAGTTTTCCTTAACACTTCTATCTTCTAATTATCCTTCATGACGTTTCCACTGCGGGAACTCAAATATGACAAAGCATTACCGATCCTGCTTCCTCTTCAGTCCTTAGGAAGCTGACAAAGATGGCTTTATTCAAACTTTGTTGAATCCTGTAGGGAATTTTTAGTTTTTTTTTTTCATTTTACAGAAAAGATGCCAAGCAATTTTGGGGGATTCAAGAGTCTACTTCCTAACTTCAGAAAAGTTTGAAAAAAGTAAAAATGCCAAGCGCAGACACACACCTGTATGTTTTCCATATGATCTCAGCACAGTGATCAACCTTGGGAAAGATTAGGATAAAGGAAAAAGAATGCATGTTGAACAGGTTTTGTGGCGGCTCACGAAACTGAATTGGGATCTGGACAAGAAGAAAAAAAAAAGCAGGCATGTACCTGTAATTAACTTTACTCATTATCTTTTATTAAGTAAGCAATATTTGCAGCTTCACTCCCATTACAGGGTGGAACTACATTCCTGAAAGCGTGAAAGCAACATTTCTCCCCCGAGAATAAACACATTTGGCATATGCAAGTTGCCAAGTGAAAACTAAATCTTGGCTGTGAAATTACAAGGCCTGTCATCAATAAAATGTATTGCTCTCAGGTTCAGGCAATTAATTGTCTTCCACCCTCTCATAGCCCTGAGGGATTTTACTGTGTTACGAGCTTTCCCCACTTCTTTTTCATCTGTATGAATTATACAACACAACAAAGAATGTTCTTTCTGCGCCAACTCAGGAAGCTCAAACTGCCCAAGGAGCTGCTGATACAGTTCTACAGAGGAATTATTGAGTCTGTCATCTTCACCTCTATAACTGTCTGGTTCGGTTCTGCAACCCAACAAGACAGACACAGACTTCAGAGAATAATCAGAAGTGCAGAAAAAACAATTACTACCAACCTGCCTTCCATTGAGGACCTGTATACTGCACGAGTCAAAAAGAGGGCCGTGAAAATATTTACTGACCCCTCGCATCCAGGAGTTTCAACTCCTACCCTCAAAACGTGCTATAGAGCACTGCACACCAAGACAACTAGACACAAGAACAGTTTTTTCCCGAACGCCATCACTCTGCTAAACAAATAATTCCCTCACCACTGTCAAACTATTCACTAAAGCTGCATTACTATGTCTTCCCCTTGTTTCTATTACCCATCTCCTCCCACTTATAACTTTTTTTGTATTTGTATTTGTTTATTTGTCAAGCATATATGATTATAAGCAAAGTATAAACAGTAAACATGATTGAATATATATGTAATAGTACAAGCATGAATAAGAGTAAAAGAGGTATGAATATATGGGTACATTAGGACAGGAACGGTAGGCACGATTGTGCGCTTATGCACGCCCCTTAACGACCTCTTAGGAATGGGGTGAGGTCGATGGTAGATAATCTGAGGTTGAAGTTTTGGGGGTTTGGGGAAGAAACTACTGAGTCAGATAAAGTGTTCCAGGCGTTGACAACTCTGTTGTTGAAGTCAAATTTTTTGCAATCAAGTCTGGAGCGGTTTACATTAAGTTTGTATCTATTGTGAGCTCGTGTATTATTGCAGTTGAAGCTGAAGTAGTCGTTAACAGGTAGGACATTGAGGCAGATAATTTTGTGAGCTACACTTAGGTCAGATCGAAGGCAGCGGAGTTCTAAATTTTGAAGTCCCAAAATTTCAAGTCTGGTTTCATAAGGAATTCTGTTGTGAACAGAGGAATGTAATACTCTTCTTGTGAAGTATCACTGGACATTCTCAATTGTGTTAATGTCTGATATGTAGTGTGGGTTCCAGACTGATGAGCTGTATTCAAGAATCGGTCTAGCAAATGTTTTGTATGCTCTGGTTAAGAGTACAATGTTACCAGAGAAGAAGCTGCGCAAGATTAGGTTAACCACTCTTAATGCCTTCTTTGCTATGTTGTTGCAGTGGGCTCTGGCACTTAGATCGTTAGAGATGAGTACTCCAAGGTCCTTTACTGAGTGAGGATCATCATCAAGGTCATGATCATCAAGTTTGTATTTTGTGTTTTGATTATTTTTGCCACTGTGTAAAACTGAGCATTTGTTGATAGAGATTGGTAGTTGCCACTTGTTTGACCATTCAGATATATAGTCAAGGTCTTTTTGAAGGGTTGTAGTATTGTCTGTGGTGTTGAATAGTTTTACATCATCTGCGAAGAGGACGCAGTTGCTTTGTATAATATCACAAATGTCATTTATGTAAAGAATGAAGAGAGTAGGTCCTAAAACGCTTCCTTGGGGAACACCGCTGTTAACAGGTACAGGGTTTGATAGAGATGATCCTATTTTAACCACTTGTTGTCTGTTTGACAGGAATGCAGTTATCCATTTGTGTAGGGGGCCAGAGATGCCATAAGATTTTAGTTTTAGGAGTAGTTTGTCGTGTACTACGGAGTCAAAGGCTTTACAAAAGTCTATGTAGATTGCGTCTATTGCTTTGCCCTGGTCGAGTTTTGTAGTCCATATGTTTTTACAATGTAGAAGTTGTAGGTTGCAGGATAACATTTTTCTGAAACCAAATTGTTTGTGAGAGAGTAGGTTGTTTGTCTCTAAGTGGAGGGTAATGGATTGGTTGATGATTGATTCCATGACTCTGCAGGTGGCGCAACATAAGGAGATTGGTCTATAATTTTCAACTAGGTTGAGGTCTCCCTTTTTGAAGACAGGGATAACCGTGGCTAGTGACCATAGGTTGGGTAGGGTGCTGGTTCTGAGAGGTATGTCAAAAATAATGCTTAGAGGTTCTGATAGGACAGTGGAAAGTTTTTTTAAGAAGTAAGCACAAAGTCCATCTGGTCCTATGGATGGGGAAGGTTTTAGGTTGTGTAGAGCCTTTCTAACCTTGTCTTCTGTAAAGTCGGTTTGTATTAGATCATTGTCATTGTTTGAGGTTCGACTAGGGAATATAGGACATGAGTTGTTGCTGTTTATAAAGACTGAGCCGAAGAATGTGTTGAAGAGGTTGGCTTTGTCGGATTCATCATTACAGTCTTTATTGTTGGGGCCTTTAAGGGGTGGGATAGTTCTCGTCACTTTGAGTTTGTTGTTTACGAACTTGTAGAATGCTCGGTTGGAATAACTTGTTGCTTGTATCCTTACGATTTATATCAATATTGTTTCCTGATTGCTTATTTGTACCCTATGACAATCATTAAGTGTTGTACCTCATGATTCTTGACAAATGTATCTTTTCTTTTATGTACACTGAGAGCATATGCACCAAAGACAAATTCCTTGTGTGTCCAATCACACTTGGCCAATAAAGAATTCTATTCTATTCTATTCTATTCTATTCTATTCTATTCTATTCTATTCTATTCTATTCTATTCTATTCTATTCTATTCTATTCTATTCTACTCTACTCTACTCTACTCTACTCTACTCTAGAATAGAATAGAATAGAATAGAATAGAATAGAATAGAATAGAATAGAATAGAATAGAATAGATTGATTTTCCACCAGCTTCAGGGCTACTGACGATCTGCAAATTCCTATCGGCATCTCAGAATCTGTTTTTTGAACATAGCATTTGTGTGAGAACGTAATCAGAATGCAAGCATCAAAACAAGAAGCCAGTATCCATCACGAGTTCCAGATGGATCTCAACAGACTTGAACCCTGGGCCCTATCTGTCAAAATGAAATTCAACAGAGAGAAAACTAAGGTTCTACATTTAGGCAAGAAAAACCAAATGTAAGATACAGATTAGGTGAAACTTGGCTCAATAGCAGGAACCATGAGTGGAAAGCTTCTTCATCTGCACCTTCAGATGACTGCACTGTCGAGAGATTTGAAAGATCAGGTTAGTGACAGATCATCATGGAGAAAATCTATCTATGTAGTTGCTAGGGGTCCAAAATGACTTGATGGTACATAGTTAATGAAGCAATCAATCAATCAATTGATTATACACTTCAGAAGTAAATCCTTCCATAGGAGCTTTGGAATTATATTAAAAGCAACATACAGAAAAGGCTGAAAAGAATATATACATTATGTGAGAGCTATTGGGAAGTGATCTAGGGCAGCGGTCACCAACTGGTGGTCCATGGACCATTGGTGGTCCGCGAGAAAATTTTGGTGGTCTGCAGAAATATTATTTGCATTTTTTATATTGCACTAGATCAGGAGTCCTCAAACTACGGCCCCTGGGCCGGATACGTGCAATGAATGTTTGTGTTGCTGCAGAGAGTCTCCCCCTTCAGGGTCTTTTTGTGTGGGTCGGAGGGGGGCAAAAATTCTGACTCGGGGTCTGCTTCAACCTCCTGGTGCGGGACTTTGGGCGAAGGCTGGAGGGAAGTGCTGCTGGTGGCGAAGAGCCGGAGGGTCTTGTTCCAGTGGGACTGCATCATGGCCTGGAACTGGCTGACCATCTCAGCCCACTGAGCCTCCAGGCGCCGGCACCTGGCCTTGCACTCCCACAGGCTTGGGAAGCCTATGCTCATAGTCCTCAGTGAGGTGCTTCTGCTGAGCCTCCTCCTTGGTCAGATCCAATTTGAACTGAGCCAGCTGTTTTGCCAACTCTTTCTCATGGTGGCTGCTTAGCTCCAACAACTGCTTCCTATTGGGGCCCTAAGGAGCCCGAGCAGGCAGGCGAGGTGTGGCTGGGAGGGGAGGGGTGAGTAGAGGCCGGCGAGGCGCCCCTTGACGTGAGTGACATTGAGTTGGCCACGCCCACCCAGTCACATGACCACCTAGCCACGCCCACCCAGCCGGTGATTAGGCAGGTCATATTAGTGGTCCGTGGGATTTAAAATTATGAATTTAGTGGTCCCTGAGGTCCGAAAGGTTGGTGACCCCTAATCTAGGGCACTTACAGTATGTAATCTAACCACTTCCAATAGCATCATAAATGAAAACGAGACTTAGTACCCATGTATCTCTTTAAGACTTATGAATAAAACAAGATAATTCCTAAGGTGGGGAATAAAACCATTCCCACCAAGTTCAAATGCTTTTTTTAAAATCAATTTCCAACATAGCAGTTGGAAATTGTGAGGGTTGGAGGTCAACACTTTGGGAGAACTGGAGTTTGTTGAATGAATCTGCAAGTTTCATTCTGTATTAACATGGACATTAGGTAAAGCCTGGATGTCCTCGTGCCTGCACCCAGTACAAGGATATTTTTAATAACATGGAAAGCAGGTGTCTCAATGCATTACTTCTATTTTTGTGGAAAAATAGAGCACCATCTCTCATTCATCACCTCCCCCCACCAGGAAATATAGTACAATGGACAATTTGGTCTAGTAATTAAGGTGTTAGCTTAGAAACCAGGAGACTGTGAGTTCTAGTCCCATTTTAGGCATGAAATCTGGCTGGATAATCTTAGCCTGGAGCCCTCTCTCTCTTAGTCCAACTTACCTCACAGGGTCATTATTGTGGGGAAAATAGGAGGAGGAAAGAGTATTAGATATGTTTCTGCCTTGAGTTATTTATAAAAATAATAAAGGCATGATATAAATAAATAATATGCTTTAGAATGAAAGCCTTTTAAACAAGGAAGTGTTTTTTAAATTAAAAACACAGCTGCAGGGCATTTTACGAAAGCTGTGGACCTATGTTGGAGAAATCCAGATGGTTGCTTGTCAGCAGCAAAGAGACACAGACATCTAGCACTTACCTGCTCTAATTTCAATAAATATTCTTCAATTTCCAGATTTTTCACCTGCCTCCCTCTTATTTTGGGAGAAAGACCCAAGCATAGAGCGCACCCTTCTGATCCTTGGTAGTATAATTTGGAAAAACAATCACCTGATCTTCCTTGATGGAATGGAGATTCTCTGTGGTAATTACACAACACCCTGGTTCAGGGGTCCCCAAACTTGGCAACTTTAAGACTTTGGACTTCAACTCCCAGAATTCTCCAGCCAGCTGTCTGGAGAATTCTGGGAGTTGAAGTCTTAAAATTGCCAAGTTTGAAGACCTCTGCCCTAGTTTCTATTAAACCCGTTTTTCTGTGTTCACACAATACAGTGATTCATAAACCATGAGCTGAGTCCACATAACACACTGACCCGCAAAACATTAGCAACTGTTTGGTTAGTATGTTGTGTGAATACAATCTTAAATGTGTGATGCAAATACTGATTTCATGTGAGGATATGCACACTGAAATATAGTGTTTTTCCTATACACTGAACCTAGATATCACTGATGCTACTGAAACATGCATTTAACAGGTTTAACAGATTAACAGAGTTGGAAGGGACCTTGCAGGTCATCTAGTCCAACCCCTTGCCCATGCAGGAGACCCTACATCTGCCTCTACCTAGGATCGAACTCACAACCTGCTGATTGTGAGGCAAGAGCTCCACCTCTAGGCCACCGCATGCCAAGATGGGAAATGCATCTACACATATTTCCACAATCAAGATGGCTAGAAGTGAGAGGTCCTTGGTGCTCTCTGAGCTTGCTTATTTTCTTGCAGACATTTCGTTACCCAAACTAGGCAGGGGCGGGTTCCTAATTTTTTTACTACCACTCTGTGGGCGTGGCTTATTTTGTAGGTGTGGCTTGCCGGCCATGTGACTGGGTGGCCGTGGCTTCTCGGACTGTTGAAGGGAGGGGAACTGAGATAGGTCCTGCTGCCCATTCCCTCTCCCCCTCAGCAGCTCGAGAAGCCTCGAACGTGTGAAAATGCCTAGGATCATCACCGTGCGTTCGTGGCTTCTCGGACTGCTGAAGGGAGGGGAATGGAGATAGCTCCTGCCGCCCGTTCTTTCAGCGTCTCACACGCTCCCTCAGCCATCCTCCCCTGCTTGGACTCACTGTGGGGTAGGAAGGCAGCGCATGCACAGTGCCGGAAGCTCAGCTTCTGGGCATGCGCAGAAGAAATTTTTTAAAAAAATTATAAATTTTTTTTTTAAAAAATGGCAGCGCCCAGGCACCAGCAACCGACCGCACCGGTACTGTGACGTCACCAGCGGGCCGCTACTGGTGCTATAGAGTGGACCGTACCTGTAGGAACCCACCACTGAAACTAGGTAACATCATCAGCACTGTTTCCAAACCTCAGCTACAAATATTCTTCTTTATGGATAGAAATGTACAGTATTATGTTTGACTGAAGTTGAAATTTTGGGGTACTCTTACTATGGACATGTCCTCTGAAGTTCTAACATAGAGAACATGTCATGGGGTGATTTTCTGATTGTCAGCTGTACTCATATGTATTCATATGGCAGGCATTATGACCCAGAGGTTCTTAGCAAAGTGAAGCTGTCACATGGGGTGTGATCTGCGCAGATGTGAAATTCCTTTGTACCCCTCCCTTACTTCTGCTGCAGTCCTTCATTAAGAAGGACACATATTTTAATCTGTCAAGATGTAATCATTAAGTATTAGGTTTTTATATTTCTTTTGTACCGAAATAAATATTTTATTATTAGACTTTATACTCGGGTTTATTTTATTGTAAATTGGTTTCTGAAGCAAAAGATCCAATCACCTCTACAATTTATCTTTCGCAAGTTAACAAAACAGAAACAAGAGACAAATGATACAGAGCAATCGTCTGTTTCACATTTTTGGAAGTGAGAATAAAAATTACATATCAGGGCTTAAGCCAATATTGAGATTACTGTAACAATAAATTCTAAGTCTATTCAAGTTTTAACATAAGAATCTTACTGTGGCATTATTTTCCCATTTATCTTCAAAGTGGCGCATTTCTCAATATAAGTAATGGGACCCACAATAAAATAATGTGGTAAATTGTGTTGTTTGACAGTCATTTCTTTAGATTCTTAAAATTGGATGCTCTCACTACAACCTTTGAATAGTACATGACTCTGAGGTGTCATTTCCAATGTTTGCAAGTTTTGTGGATGTTGGCATCTATTAATCACCATGAAGTATGTAGACATATATTATAATAACAGCACTTGAAAGAACTGCAGAGAATTATCTTTTAAAAGATGAAGCCTGTCTGCCATTCTCCAAATTCTGTATTTCATCTCCTCTTGATTGAAAGTGCCAACCGGTCCTTTAAAACAAATAGCAATGTAATGTGGTGTAGGATGTGTCAGCCTAGAACGCTTTTTAGGGCTGACCAGTGGTGGGTTCTAAAACCCTTTACTACCGGTTCGTGCATGTGCAACGCTTCTGCGCATGCACAGAAGCGTCCCGGGCAGGTGGGCGGAGCCTCCCGCCACCGGCACTATCGGTTCTTAGGACTGGGCCGAACCGGGAGCAACCCACAGCTGGGCTGGACAGAGGGGAGGCTTCTCTCTCTCTAGGTAGTCCTTGACTTATGACCAACAATTGGGATCAGAACTTCCATTGGTAAACTTAAGTGAGTTGCGTCCTGTTTTATGACCTTCTTGGCATGTTTGTTAAGAGAATCATGGCAGTTGTTAAGTGAATCACACAGTTATTAAGTCAATCTGGCTTTCCCCACTGACTGCTTGTCAAAAGTTGGCTTGGAAAGTTGCAAATGGTGGTCACATGATCCCAGGATGCTGCCGCCATTGTAAATACAGGCCGGTTGCCAAGTGCCCGAATTTTGATCATGTGACTGTGGAGATGCGTTGATGATCATATGCGAAAAAACCGTTTATAAGTCACTTTTTCCAGTGCTGTTGTAAATGAATGGTTTTAAGTCAAGGACTCTCTATTCTTTTTTCAGCTACTATCTATTCAGGAGGTCTGAAAATTTAACAATCAGCTCTCTACAACAATGTCCCTGCCTTCTGAGCAACCACCTCCAAAGGATCTCAGATTGATGTCATCGTGGCTGGTGGAGAGACATTATCTGCAGAAGGTTTTTCTATCTCAGGTACATTTGGCTGTTCTGGATTCCCCAGGCTGATAATCTCTTGGCAGCAACTATGGGGTTTCCTAAAACTTTCACCGATCACATGTTTTACTCTATTAGGTTCTGTAATCCTAACAACACTAAGATAATGTGCAGCTAATTTTTTGTGACTCGCAATTAGGAGTACAGCTCTGTGTTGTTTTGATCTCTACCATGACAACTGTGTGATGGGACACTTGCCTTGGGGTTTATCTCCTGCTTTATTTGGCAGCTTCCTTGAAGTTGAAGGTATATAAGCCTCTCATATTCCTTCTGAAAGAAGAATAAAATCTGTTTTACTCCAAATGTTGTGATCGCTCTCTTGAAACCCATACAAGACAGCAGTGCAAGTCGTTATGGCACACTGCCAGGGCAGGGAGGTATTCAGGGGTGAAATGTGAAAACTTTCCCTACCGGCTCTGTGGGCATGGCTTGGTGGGAGGGGTCATGTGACCGGGTGGGCGTGACCAATTTGACGTCACTCACGTCACTCACTGTTAGATCCAGGAGCTGCACATTCTGAAGCACATTTTGCCCTTCTGAAGCCCCCAATGCTTTGAGTTTCCCTCCGTTGTCTGGCTTGACTGCCCAAGCGAACCTCGGAGCCTTCTCTTGCCCCGCTCTCCAACTTGGACGGCCGTGCATCCCCCCTGCCAATCCTCCGTACAAACCGCCCACCCTGTTTCTGCAAAGGCAGAGCCCCCCCTCTGAAAAGAGGGGAGGGGGATGCTGTAAAAAAGGCAGCGTTCCACCTGTGCCTCCCGTGCCGGCTCAAAACACTAGACAGCGTCGCAACGATTTTTCATTTAAAAAGGAAAAAAAGGGGGGAAAATGTACTTTGGCCAGTAGATCCCCCTGTCACAGTTGTCCTCCTGCAGAAAATGGCTGTTCCCTGAGCTAAGAAGGCAAGAAGTTGCGGCTCAGCTCACCCAATTCCTAGGACTACCCCGAATGGTATTCGGCACGGAGAGGGTAGCTCCCCCTCGCAATCCCCATTTCCCTCGGCACTTTGACTTCCCGTGGCCCGGCGGCCTGAACGCTGGGTCGGACCACTATAAGGCCACTTCCCCGCTTCTCAACGGCGGCGGCTGTGCCAGCAACCGCAGGACCCTCCACCTCCTTCCCCAACTTCTCTCTCAGCTTTCTTCCTTCTCCCACCACGAAATGAAAGTGAGCAGCAGCGGGGTTACTTTGGGCAGGCGGATGTCTGCAGCCAGACAGGTAGGGAGGGTGGTGAGAGCAGCGGCAGTGGCCCCTTCCATGCGCAGCGCATGGAGGCGGCGAAGGTGAGCAAGGTGGCCCCGGTGTGCTTGTTGCTGGGGAGGCATGGCGATTGCTCGGCCAGGGTTGCCAGGCTGATAGCTTCCAGGAGCAATGCTGTACAAGGAAGTACTTGGCAAGGATAAGCAAATCTTCCCACTAATGAACTAATTGTCTCCTGCAAACACCACTCCCCTTTCGCTCCTATTTATTTCCTATGGGAGGGCCATTCAGTGTCCCCTTGTGCTTTTACTCCTGAGTCGACCTCTGTTCCTTAATTGTTCCCTTCTCCTGACAGCTCTGCGCATGCGCACATTGGGAACAGGCTCCACCTGTTCTTCAGCCCCACTTATCTCCGACTCCGAAGGTAGCTGATAACTGTCGGATGACCCTGGCCCCATCTCTGCCTCTGATGCAGAGCACTCATCAGAGCCTTCTCCAGATTCCAGGACTGGCCGATGTTCCTCCTCAACCTCCTCACTGTCCGAGTCTGCCGCCAGCTCCGCTGGCTGCTGGCAGGCCACAACAGCTGTTTCTAAATGCTTCAGGCATTCTAATTTTTCTGTAGTTAGATCTATCCAGCCAGATGTGCAGCCAACTATTAAGGAGTGAGAGGAGAACGTCTACACAGAATGAAATTGGTCTTTAAGAGAGAATTTAGGGGTCATAGTAGGTCAACTTTAGTTTCCTGGTCTTCTCTCTTGAGAAATCACACTAGCATCCTACCCCTCCTATATGCCTTCTTTTTTAAACACTTAAAATTGCAAAATGCTGTTTGATAGTTTTGGATGTTGCAATTCCATATTTAGTATAACTAAAATAAATAACACATTTGGAGGACCACAGCTTCAAGATGACTGGTCTTGCTAAATCAAGTCTAGTTGAATTGCTCAGTTTTGAATTGCTGAATTGCTGAATTAAATATTTCTAAGTTGTAAAATCTGGAAGTCACAATATTAGCTATGATTCAGGAACAATTTCTAATGAGGTCTCTTAAGGCCTAAATTATTATAATACACGGATTGTTTTTGGAGTGATTTAATCATATACATACACTCCATCCATTCTATTGCTCCCCGCATGCATGATCCTTGCTTGAACTTGTAACTTGGTCTTAGTCTCCAAGAGATGGAACAGATACAGCATCACTCAAAGAAGATTATCAGGATCTTATCAATGTTTTGGGAGACAGGCAGGACTTTGCCATTACCTTTTCTGCCCAGCCTGGCTACTTTGACATCACATAAATTGGAGAATGGGAGAAAAGTTTGGTATAAAAGCATAGCTCATAAAATTATATGCTAAGCATAGCCCATAGAATTATCTGCTACAACGTCCTTCCTGTCAATGACTACTTCAGCTTCAACCACAACAATACACGAGCACACAACAGATACAAACTCAAAGTGAACCGCTCCAAACTTGACTGTAGAAAATACGACTTTAGCAACAGAGTGCCTGGAACTCACTACCTGACATTGTGGTTTTGTCACCAAACCCCCAAAACTTTACCCTTAGATTGTCCACTGTTGACCTCACCCGATTCCTAAGAGATGAGTAAGGGGCGTGCATAAGTGCACCAGCGTGCCTACCATCCCTGTCCTAATGTTCCCTCTAATCAGTACTCATCTTATGTATATAAACAATGTTATATCTATGTATATTACCAACACGTACTTGACAAAAATAAATAAATAAAAATAAATAACATAAAGATTAAGGCATCAGGCTAGAAACTAAGAATCTGTGAGTTCTAGTCCCGCCTTAGACCAGCTGGGTGATCTTGAACCAGTCACTTTCTCTCAGCCCTAGGAAGGAAGCAATGGCAATCCACGTCTGAAAAACCTTGTCCAGACAACCTCTGAGAATTAGACACCATTCAATGGAATTTAAAAAAAAATTGGACAACACACAATCACCTTTTTCTACATTGCTTCTGACAATGAGTCTATAACAGTGGAAGTCTTTCTATATTCATTAACTCCTCTGAAGGATCCCCATTTACTGATTGCTGGAATGTCTGTGTTAGTATGATTTGGTTAGGAAAGTCGGCATGGCTCATGCAATCAATGGACACGTAAGGTCGCGTGGCTTATTAAAAAAATAAAAACCTCCTTTGAACCGAGCTCAACTCTTATGATATAATGGATATTATTCATCAACGGCAACAATATGAAAGTAGATTACCACTGCCATCTAGTATATATTTATTGACTGCTCATACCGGTATCTGGCCTACAATGGAATTGGTCTAGATGACCTACAAGGTCCCTTCCAACTCTGTTAATCTGTTAAATGATATATGTTGAATAACTAAAGGGTACTATCAGCAGGTAAATTCTTTTTGAGGGTTATCCATTGGTAGGTGGAGAATCTGTAATACAATTCCTATACCACATTGAATTTTAATTGAATTTGAGGGATTTTTCAAATTGTGCATGGGCTATTATGTACTATGGCGCAGGGGTGGGTTCTACTTACCTTCCCCACCGGTTTGTATCGCACATTTTGGAAGTGCACATTTTGCACACGCACACGCGTGCACGTCCCCACTTGCAATTTTGTTTCCGTGCATGCTCAGTAGCTTGAAATCAGCCCGAAACACAGCTAAGGAGCTGATCAGCTGGGCTTCAGAAGAAGGAATAAAGGTCAGTATAAACCCCGGGGGTGGGAAGGAGGGCCCTATTCAAGCGGCAGAACAGGAAAAACCTTCCAAAAAGTAAAAAATTCACAAACAAATTTTTTTTAAAAAGGTGGTGGCACCCATGGACCGGCACCGACTGATCCAGTTCAGTGACATCACCAGCAGGTTGCTACCAGTTCGGGCGAACTGATCCGAACCGGGTGGAACCCACCACTGCTCTGACGAATTAAAAAATCTCTTTTTATATTTTAAAAGGTTCTGTCATGATATTTACTTGTTAAGGTAAACTAAAAACCAGGTAATTTTGCCTCCCAAGAGATGTGAGAATAAGAAATTAGCTTCATTTGGAATAAGTGTTTTCTAAAAGATCTGTGGCTTTCCCTTTCACTTTCCATGATCACTTGCAGTGATCATAATCTAATTATCAGTGCAACATTAATGTTTAAGAGATGTGAATAAGGTAGGAGCAGCTCTGGGTATATTGAAATGGAGAACCTCTGGCGCTAAAAGCTAATGATGTGTAATCCATCTTTCATTTATGTGTTTTCTCTGCTGAACACAAAGCCAGAAATAGCATTGGGGAAACAACTGGGAATATTACTAGAATGTTTTCCCAGTCTGGGATCTGATATCATTAGAACTTCCCATGATACTCCACGTGAGATCCCGGAGATTTCATAACAACTGCAATATTGTTTGGAATCACTCTAATTCATAGGTGGCGTCTATTTGTATAATCATTTTTTCCTGTCTAAGGGTGACCTCTTGTGGTTATGCGGTTGTTTTAGTTTTCAGTCTTTGAGATAACCCAGAAGGTCCCCCCCCCTGGAAAAATGTGTGTGATCTCAGACACTTTCTGGACAAGTCCCTGTAGTTTTCTTGGCAAGGTTTTTCAGAAGTGATTTGCCATTGCCTCCTACCTAGAGCTGAGAGAAAGTGACTGGCCCAAGGTCACCCACCTGGCTTTGTGGCTAAGGTGGGATTAGAATTCACAGTCTCCTGGTCTGTAGCGATGCCTTAATCACTTAAAAAGGTAAAGGTTCCCCCATACATGCGTGCTAGTCATTCCCGACTCTAGGGGGCGGTGCTCATCTCCGTTTCTAAGCCAAGGAGCCAGCGCTGTCCGAAGACATCTCTGTGGCCGGCATGACTAAACGCCGAAGGTGCATGGAGTGCTGTTACCTTCCCACCAAAGGTGGTCCCTATTTGTCTACTTGCATTTTTACGTGCTTTCGAACTGCTAGGTTGGGAAGCTGGGACAAGTAACAGGAGCTCACCCCGTTACGCGGCGCTAGGGATTCGAACTGCTGAACTGCCGACCTTCTGATCAACAAGCTCAGCATCTTAGCCACTGAGTCACCGCGTCCCTTTTTAATCAATTAAACAGTATAACTCTGACCCCAAACCAGTTTCTCCTTGCCTTCCTATTCCAGGGGCAGAATTTTACTGAGCAAGTTCTTAAGATCTCTATTTCAAGATATTTCTCTACTCACTGCTCAAGGACGATTCAGTGAGTAGGGAAATATCTTGAAATAGAGTTCTCTTCTTCTATATGAGAGAATAGGTATGTCAGAGGTCTTCAAACTTGGCAACTTTAAGACTTGTGGACTTCAACTCCCAGAATTACCCAGCCAGCATAGCTCCATAAGTCCACAAGTCTTAAAGTTGCCAAGTTTGAAGGCCTCTGAGGTATGTGGTCTCTTCCAGTGCTCCAGCTACACCACCTTGCATTTGATACTGAAAACAATAACCTCAGATTACCAAAAAAATAATCTGGTCCTGATTTTAAAAGATGTTGAATTGTTTCTTATTTTCATTTAATCACTGTGACTCCAGATATTGGATAAAAATGATCTCAGAATGATTAAAACCGCATAGACATTTAAAGGGCAGCAGCACTAGCCCCACAATAAAGTACAATTTCAAAAAGCTCTAAAGGAAACAAATTGCTATCATGCTGAGAAAAAAATAAAATAAAATAAAACTTCCAGCATGGGGAGTTTTCAGATGCTAAAATTAATTCAGACACATTTTGAACTTTAGCGTTGGCAAAGTCTCCTGGGAATACCATAGGCAGCCCGGAAAACAAACAAATCATCTCAAGAGTTCTCACTAGAGCAGTTGTTCCCAACCTGTGGTACGTGTACCACTAGTGGTACGCGAGGGCCTTCCAGGTGGTACGCGAACACTTTCGGGGTCATGAACGATTTTTAGTTAGTTATTTTTACTTCACAAAAATGTTTACTGCCTAACACAAGATAATCTGGTAACGATTTGCAACTGTTGCCACACGCCACCCACCTGGTCCCAGCGGCCCGAGAATCCAGTTGCTGGATGCGCGGGGCCAAAAAAGGAACGGTACAATTATGGAAATAAAGTGATATCTGATCGAATTTAGTTTCTCTGGAACCAGCTGGTACGCGGCGACTGTACGGGACCTCCAAGTGGTACTCGATCACAAAAAGGTTGGGAACCACTGCACTAGAGGTACAAATGACCAGCTCAAATTATGCCTCTTTGTGCACATTCTGCAAAAATCCAGCTCTCTGGAAGAGACTCTAATGCCGGGGAAGGTGGAAGGAAAGAGAAGAAGAGGATGACCAACAGCAAGGTAGATGGACTCAGTTACATTGTTGGAAGACCTGAAAGACTAGGTTAGATCATTCCTGAGAAAAATACACCTATGTGGTCACTAAAAACTCCCTTTTATGACCAGAGGTGGGATTCACATAATTTCCCTACCAGTTCCCCCAGCACCGAAAATGTGAGTGCGCCTGCGCTCGTTTCGGTCGCATGCACGCCTTCCACGCATGCGCTTTGCTTATGCATGCGGCTTGCACCCATGCACGTGGCTTGAAAACGTGGCTAAATAGGACAGCATAGCACCGGGGCGGGTGGGCTGGTGCATCCACAGGTTGCTACTACCGGTTCGCCGAATACCACCTCTGCCTGTAATTCCTTAATTTGGGGTAGACTTGGGGCGACTGGATGGAGCTGAGTGTTTACTGGTCGGATGCCCTTCCTTGCACCCCACGGAATTCACATTTGGGGTACTAACTGAATCTTGGAAATAAAGATTAGGGCTATACAAAGCAGCTATTTTCCAACTCAAGACATGGTATCTGTCTAGTTTAGAACTGGGGATCCATAATTCCCTTATGACTTGTGGACTTCAACTCCCCAGAATTTGCCTCTTGGCCTTTTGGCTAAGATCAAGTTAGTATCTGTTCTTATCAGTTTAATATCTGATATGTCCTCTATTTGAGGACTATATATTAAATTTGCACAAAAATGGAAAGGAGCCAAGATTCCATCTGAAGAAGATGTACTTAAGAAAATTTTGGATGACGTTTTATAACTGGATAGAAAGTGAATATAGTTAGAAATTAAGATAGAATGATCATAAAATTAAAAGATAAGGAAATGAAGAATAAGTGGGATAACCCAGATGACCAAATTAGAATTTTAAGGAGGCAGCATTAATGTTAAAATGTATACATAAAGGATAATAGTTATAAATATGATAGAAAAATAAATGATGAATTTAGAAGGGACACCGACAGGTTATAAATGTATAGTAATATATTATCAGTCTGTTAAATATTAGAGATACTAGTACTAAAATCATTCAGGGAAAGATTTAGAGGGAGAAAGAGGAAGTAGTAGGAGAGAGGAGAAGGGGTGGAGAGAGTAAGGTAGGGGGAGAGAAGGGTAAGAAGGTTGATGGAAGAGGTGGAGATAGTGGGAGGGAGTGAAAAGGTAAAATAGAAATACAGACTGATAATCAAACAGCATGATATAGGTGCATAATAGGATATTGAATTACGAATGAACAGATAGAATTGTGTAATTATGTATGTAATTGATATTTTTAAGGTATATGCATTGATATGTGTATGGATAATGTGGAGAGAAAATTAAAAAAAAATTAAAAAAAAGGAATTCTGGGAGTTGAAGTCCACAAGTCATAAAAGGGCCATTGTTCCCCACTTCTGATCTAATTGGTCGATTATGGGAATTGAGGTCCACACACCTTAAAGTTGCCAAGGTTGAGAAACACAATTTGTTTTTTTAAGCAGAAAGCAAAAAAATTGGCACCATCTTCATTTGATGACCACTTGCTAAATTTCAGTGATGAATTTTTAGATAAGTGATTTAAATCTAAGAGGGATGTTAGCCATTTAGAAGGAATTGGATTTAAAATCAGATCAAATGGAGAACATGATCAAAAGTAGCACAATGGAAATCAGCAGAGACAAATGTAATATTCTGCATTCAGAGAAAACTAAAAAAGTAAAGTAAGAACATAAAATGGACTTATATTAATAACTATCCTCTTGCAGGGCTCCACTAAATTTGAAAGGATTTAGATGAGAAAGAGCTGAATTACAAAACAGAAGATTTGGTTGAACATGGGAAGAAACATTTTGATTATACAAGTCAAACTTTTTCTAGAGGAAGTGATTTTTCAGCTATGTGTCTACATCTACAACTGTTCTCACCATAGATGGCCCAGCTTCAGTTTTTGATTTGTTTATTTAACTGCATTTGAAAACCACCCCAGGCACTAAGGATTCAGAAGAGTGCACAAGAGTCCAAATATAGAACATACAAAACCACAGGCAAAATCAATGAAGCACACATCCATATGATGTTTGTCCATCGTGTTCGAAGAAGACCTTGACATCTATCATAATTGGGGGGGATGTCAAGACTTGCACGTGGATTGGATTAAAGTGAGGGAGAGGTGCGCATAGTCAGCCTCACTCTCTCTTCCCAGATTCCATCTTGCTCCAAATAGCAGGACAAGAGTCGAGACAGTTGGAGATGGGCTGGGCGCAGTGGTTGACCAGGGCGTCTTTTGTGTCTTGCCGTGCTCTTAGCGTACCACATCGCTTGCGGAGACCGCCTTCATGACCGTTGTCCTATTCCATTAGATTTCATCTGCTCAGTCCACCAGAATCTGTCTTCACATGCTCGGGATAGACAAGTCCCTATCTCACTGAAGGTCAATGACCCAACGGCTACTCTCAACCTGGTTTGGCCAGCCTGTCGAAGCTGTTGCCTGGGGTGTGGCCGCTGCGCATGCTACAGCTGCTAGGAGCCACAGGTAAGAGCTGAGTGACAGATGGGGACCAAAAGTGAACGAGCTGCCCTAACAGCTGCCCTAAAATGAGCTGCCGTAAAAGGACACGACATGCCCCTACACCAGAGGTGCTATCCCTCCCTGAGCACCCCATACACCCCTACACACACCCTGTGTATTAAAAAGCCTTTCTTAACCTGGTAGTTCTCAAATATAATAGATTGCAGGTCCCACCATTTGTTTAATTGTCTTTCTGAATGTTAGGGGATTCATTCTCCAAAACTTTTGAAAAATGAGTGGAGAGAAGAGCAACAAAGGTGATTAGGGGACTGGAGGATAAAACATACAATTGGGTATGTCTAGTTCAATGAAAAGAAGGACTCGGGGAGACATGATAGCAGTGTTCCAATATCTCAGGGGCTGCCACAAAGAAGAGGGGGTCAACCTATTCTCCAAAGCACCTGAAAGCAGGACAAAAAGCAATGGAGTGAAACTAATCAAGAGATTCAACCTAGAACCAAAGAGAAATTTCCTGATAGTGAGAACAAATAATCAGTGGAACAACTTGCTTCCAGAAGTTGTGGGTGCTCCAACACTGGAGATTTTAAAGAAGAGAATTGGACAATCATTTGTCTAAAATGATATGCGATCTCCTGCTTGAGCAGGTGGCTGGACTAGAAGACTTTCAAAGTCCCTTCCAACTTGGTTATTCTGTTATTGCATGGAGTTGTAGAACGTTTAACTCTTTGCAATGTGCAGGAAAATCAATTCAACCACTCCCAAGATATGGGCTTTCTTTCTTCTTTTTAAACACTTTAATAGCATTATTATTTGTTTGCACTCTGCTGTACAGTAATGAGGATGCTACTGTTATTGTTGTTACCATTTTGGCAATCTTTCCGCTGGGCATTTTCCCTTTTCAAATGAGAGAGAGAGAGAGAGAGAGAGAGAAAAGGAAACCAAGCAGCAGAGAAGATTGGTTAGTGATACATACAGCTTGCTGAATCACCCAAATGAGAGTGCTTTAAAATTTTGCTGATTCATAGAAAACAGCCAACTTTGGATGATTCATTCCTTGCTTTGATTTGTAAGGAAACTGACACCAATTGCAAACATGCTTTTAATGTCTTTCATAATCTTCCCCTCTGTTTTCAAAGCACATTGTTCGTACTTTGTGAAAGTGGTATTTGAACATCCATGCATTCTGCTCTACTGTTGTGTATCCAGGTCACTGAAAAACAAAGATTTTTTCTATCCTTCCTTTAATTAGTATGTGGATAGACATAAATAGCACACAACACAAATCGGAATGAAATAAGCTAGAATGCCAGCCTTTGAGTTAAGCTACTTTCTATTAAAAATATTTTCTTTAGCTACTATTTTTTTATTCTCCTGGCTGTTTGGTAGATGTGTGTGTATATGTGTATTTTACACCAGCTACCCTGTATCACAGGAAAATGCATCCTGTAGTCCTCCAAACTTTCTTAAACTGCAACCTCTGGGCAGGTTGGCCGATGGTTAGAGATGCTGGAAGTTTTAGTTCAGCAACATCTGGAAAGTTACAATTGCCTTCCCTCTGGGATAGTCTGAGTGTGAATATTGAAGATTTATTCTTGAGGTAGAGCATGATAAAAACATGTGTTAGACCAGTGATGGTGAACCTTTTTGGGGTTGCGTGCCAAAAGTCCAAGCGTGCGAGCGCTCTTCCGCTCACGTGTTCCGGCACCCAAAATGCAATGTGCGCCCCCATTTGTGCATGTACGAATGACCCTCCCCCTGTGCATGCGCCCCGCACTGTGCATGCGCACATGCAAACCCCTCACTGCGCATGCGTGCGCCTTTGCCCCACACATGCCCCCCCACTTCTTCCAAGAGGGCCGGTGCGCCTCTTACCGGAGGGCAACCAAGTACAGGCCCGTTCCCTGGCGAGACAAAGCAGCAGCCATTCCCAAGCTGGCGGCAGCTGTCTTAGTCCCAGCACCTCAAAAGCGCCATTCGCCAGTCGGGGAAGCTCTAATGTGTGGCCTTGTCTTGGCTCCTCCCCACTGGGAACCACAGTTCCCTGGCCGGCAGCAGCTCTCTCTGTCCCCCCCCACCTCGGAACGCCAGCCAGAGAAGCTCCGAACGTGCGGCCTTTCCTGGGATCCTCCCCGCTGGGAACCACTGTTCCCTGGCCGGCAGTAGCTCTCTCTGTCCCCCCCACCTTGGCAGCCGGAGAAGCTCAAACGTGTGGCCTTGCCTGGGATCCTAGACCATAGAGCAGCTAGACCATAGAATTTGACTTCAGGGGCATCCATGGAGAGGTGGGGATGGACATGTAAAAATCAGTGGTGGGATTCAACCAGTGTAACAACCGGTTCGCTGAGCGTGCGCGGTGCATTTGCAAACAGCTCTAAAACTTACATTCCACTGCAGCCCCAGTGAGTAAAACAGCTGAGGCGCGTCAATCCACTCTGCCGCACCTATCATCTGGGCTTCAAACAAAGGAAATATAGGTCAGTGTAGTGCAGGGGCATGCGGGCAGGCCCACCTGATCATCGGAGCAAACGGGTTCACTCTCAGCTGATCGTCGGCCCTAGGGGTTTGCCCAAACTGGTCCAAACCGGCTGAATCCCACCCCTGGAAAATCTGCATGGTTGTGGTCATGGTGTCATGATCAATGCCCTGCCCCAAATTCACATCTCCTCACAAAAGGAGAAGAGCTTTCATTGTCTATGGAGATTCTAAGTCATCCAGGTCATGGTTGTCCCAAAGGTGCTTTTTGAAGAGGCAACTGGACTTTCTTCGTTTTTCCTTGAAGACATTTCGCTTCTCATCCAAGAAGCTTCTGCTGAAACAGCTACGGAAGAACAATCAGAACTGAAGAAGCTTCTTGGATGAGAGGTGAAAAGTCTTCAAGGCAAAACAAAGAAAGTCGAGTTACCTCTTGAAAAAGCACCTTTGGGACAAGGGCTTTAACTGCATCATCATACTTGCCATCTTGCAGATTTTTGACATACCCGCCCCAAATTCCATGTTTGAATCCTGCTCCTATTTATGACAGCCCCTAGATCAGTGTTTCCCAACCTTGGCAACTTGAAGATGTCTGGACTTCAACTCCCAGAATTCCCCAGCCAGCAAAGCTGGCTGGGGAATTCTGGGAGTTGAAGTCCAGACATCTTCAAGTTGCCAAGGTTGGGAAACACTGCCCTAGATATTCCTTTAACTAAGCTGACTGGACTGAGGGAGGAAATTAATTTTTCATAAGCTGTATGAGTTTACGAAGCAAGCCTCACAACTAGTGCTATTATAAATCTCCTTAATAAATAATAAAGGTAAATATTTTCCTGTCAGTTGTGTTCAACTGTAGGGCATGGTGCCCATCTCTGTTTTTTGGTCAAGGGAATCAGTATTGTCTGAAGACAATTTTTGTGGTCATGTGGCCAGCATGACAACAAGCCAAAGGCACATGGAATGCTGTTGCCTTTCCACCGAAGTGGTACCTATTAATCTATTTGCATTTGCATGCTTTCGAATTGCTAGGTGGGCAGGAGCTATGGCAAGGAACTGGAGCTCACCCCATTGTGTGCAGCTCGGATCTGAAACCCAGGCTGTCAGCTCTCCAGCTCTCCGTCTTTAACTGCTGAGCCATCACACCCCCTTAATAAATAATAACATTTGTTAATCCAGGTCTGGTCCAGGGTGGGTTCTACTTACCTTCCCTGCCAGTTCGCATCGCGACAGAAGTGCACGCGTCTCTTCTCGGAAATGACCTCTGCGCATGCGCAGAAGCCTTTGCGCATGCACAGAGGGTTTTTTGGCAATCCGCGGAGACCGGAGGACCAGTTCAGGAGCGTGGACCATTGGTCATCGCTGCCGGTTCGGTGAGCGGTGGGAAATTTCCGCTACCGGTTCTATAGAACCGGTCCGAGCCGGCAGCAACCCAGCACTGGTCTGGTCATCTCAAGAGGACTTCCTGAGACCCTATCCTTGTGAGATTCTGGCAATACACTGTCTCTATGGTGGCTCCCATACTGGAACCTACTTCCTTGGAAAGCTTGAATGGTGTCCTCCTACCCACATTCCAGATTATTAAAACTTCCTTATTTTTTTAAAACTCCATTTGATTGGATTTTTGTATACAGTATGTCCTTCTCTGCATATTTTGTGCTAGATTATATTGGGAGTTTGGAGGCATTGTCTTGCCATTTCATTTCTTTGTATAGTCACTTTCCAATCAAATGATTGAACTGGTCAATACATATAGTAAATAAGTAATAGTAACAGTATAAACAGTAACAGTATAAAAGAGTTGGAAGGGACCTTGGAGGTATTCTAGTCCAACCTTCTGCTCAAGCAGGAGACCATATACCATTCCAAATAAATGGTTGTCCAATCTCTTCTTAAAAACTTCCAGTGTTGGAGCATCCACAACTTCTGAAGGCAAGCTGTTCCACTGCTTAATTGTTCTCACTGTCAGGAAATTTCTCTTTAGTTCTAGGTTGCTTCTTGCCTTGATTAATTTCCCTCCGTTACTGCTTATCCTGCCCTCAGGTGCTTTGGAGAATACTGTTGTGGCCTGCCAGTGATCAGCGGAGCTAGCAGCAGACTCGGACAGTGAGGAAGTTGGGGAGGAACATGGGCCAGTCCTGGAGTCTGGGGAAGGCTCTGATGAGTGATCTGTGTCAGAGGCAGAGATGGGGCCAGGGCCGTCCAACAGTTATCAGCTACCTTCCGAGTCGGAGATAAGTGGGGCTGAAGAACAGCTGGAGCCTGTTCCTGATGTGCGCATGCACAGAGTTGTCAGGAGAAGGGAACAATTAAGAAACAGAGGTCAACTCAGGAGTAAAAGCACAAGGGGACGCTGAATGGCCCCTCCCATAGGAAATAAATAGGAGCGAAAGGGGAGTGGTGTTTGCAGGAGACAATTAGTTCGCTATTAGTGTGAAGTTTTGATTATCTGAGTTGTGACTCACGCAGACTCCTTGCCAAGTATTTCCTTGTACAGTGTTGCGCCTGGAAGCTATAGGTCTGGCAACTCTCCAAGAACTGATAAGGTCTGTAGTTGCAATTCACCCTTGAAAGACTGTTTGCCGGGACTTTGCTGGATGTAAATGCTAGGAATTCACATTAGCCAAATAAAAAGGGTTTTTATCGGGACAAGGAGTCTGTTTCAGGATTTTGTGAAGCCTAGGTCAGAATAGGTTGTCTCCTGCCCCAACAAATCTCTATTAACATGGAGCAGCTTCGTGCGGAGAACGCCCAGCTCATTCAACAGGTGGCTTTGCTAGCAGCCCAGGTGGCTCAACTCCAAGCTCTTGCTGCTCCACCTTCCCGGAGGAAATGCCCAGTGGCGGTGCCTGATAAATTTGATGGCTCTATCCTCTCTGTGACAGTCCCTTAAATATTGGAATATGCTATCATGACATCCCTAGTCTTTCTCATCATTTGACTAGACATACCCGGTTCCTGCAACCTCATCTCAAGCCAGCTTTCTTAAAGTTTACCATTCACACATTCAGCTATGAGTCATTTCACGTTTTATGATCAAGTCAGAAGCCCTGGACAGACGTCCCTCCACCTCCGTTTTCTCTGGCTTCCGTCCTTTTGAAACAGAGTAGGGCTTGACTAGACAACAAGCAAAAATGAGAAGGAAGTGGCAATTTTCATTTCACACAAAATCAAAAGGAGACAGCAGCACACAAGGAGCAAAGAAGGAGCCATTTGGCCTATTCTATTCCCCAAAACACTACATTTCTCCTATGTTTCTCCTCCCCCCCCTCTAGATTTAATGTTGAAGGCTGTAATTGACTGTGTGGTGGCTGCAGTAAAGGTGTATGTGAGTTGAATTGAGTTTTTATGTTGTGGATTTTAATGTTGTAAGCCACCCAAGAGTTACATGTATGTGAGTTGGGTGGCCACATAAACAAACTCATATTTTAAAAAACCCATCAAAGGTGTCTTTCTTTTTGTTTGTCATTTGAACTATGTCATTCTGTCATGAACCAACGCATACTAAGCAATCTTTCAAGAAGATGCTAATATATGTTCAATCCATGCAGCCCTTTCTCCTTATCCCAGTGCAGATGGAAAGAAGAGACAAAGCTGGATTTTGGTGGGCTTCACTGATCTGGTAGTTCCAGGCGCCTTCAGCTATGACCACTCTCATTGCTTATCAATGCCCAGGAATGATAGAAACTGTAATCTGATGCATTTAGAGATTGCCAGATTAGGGAAGATTGGTTTAGACCAGGGGTCTCCAAACTCAGTCACTTTAAGACTTGTGGACTTCAACTTCCAGAATTCCCCAGCCAGCTTTGCTGGCTGGGGAATTCTGGGAGTTGAAGTCCACAAGTCTTAAAGTGACCGAGTTTGGAGACCCCTGGTTTAGACAAAGAGTTTGAAATCAAGGTGCCCATCTTTTAGCTAATAGTAATATAAGCAGCTCAGCTATTTATCCCAGTGTTTAAGAAGAGGCAGAAACACAAGGAGGAATGTACAGTAGGTGGAAATGGCATATTGAGCCGAGGTGGCGCAGCGGTTAAAGTGCAGTACTGCAGGCCACTTTTGCTGACTATGATCCGCAGGTCAGCGGTTCAAATCTCACGGGCTCAAGGTTGACTCAGCCTTCCATCCTTCCGAGGTAGGTAAAATGAGGATCCAGATTGTTGGGGGCAATATGAATATACATTGCTTACTGGTGTAAACCGCTTAGAGAGTGCTTGCACTGTGAGGCGGTATATAAATCTCACAAATAAATAAATAAATAAATAAATAAATAAATAAATAAATAAATAAATAAATAAATAAATAAATAAATAAATAAAGAAAGAAAGAAAGAAAGAAAGAAAGAAAGAAAGAAAGAAAGCATTTAGGTGTGAGAGAGGGTGAGGCACAGCCGTTTCATAAACATACCATATACCCAGTCTTCTCTTGAGATGAAAAAAAAGAAGAAGGGCTGCTTAGGTGACCTGAGATCTCCTTGTTCTCACCCTCCTTAAAACTTTCTTCCCTTCCTCCGTTTCCAGGAAGGGCTACATCCACACAACAAGAGGAATCTGGTGGCTGAGCTCATTTTCTGGGTTCGCATGGAGCCTAAAACTAACCCGAGGCACCTCACTTAACCTAGTCGAATTTAGCAGGTTGTGCCAACGCAGCAACTGCTAGATCTTCAGGGGTCTAGGGAGGTTTTTTTTTTGTATGTTTCTTTTAAATGTATTTTAAATTGTAATTAAATTGTATTGTTTAGCTGTTCTTTAAATGTTGTACGCTGCCCTGAGTCCCCAGGGTGTAGGGCGGCATACAAGAGCACTGAATAAATAAATAAATAAATAAATAAATAAATAAATAAATAAATAAATAAATAAATAAATAAAAATAAATAAAAATAAATAAATAAATAAATAAATAAATAAATAAATAAATAAATAAATAAATAAATAAATAAATAAATGGTTCCCGCCAGTCCAGGAATGCCCCTGCGGAATCCTCTGAAGGGCTCGCCCGCTCCAGGTCTGGCCTCCGGGAGGAAGCGCCACCATTCTCCGGCCCCTCTCTCCTTTGCCGGGGAAATGAAGAGGTGGGAAGGACTTCCTTCATACAAGCACATAAAACACCACACACACACACGCGCACGCGCGCACACAGACACACTCGCGCTCTGGTTGCCTCCCTCCCCCTCCCCCTCTTTGTGCAGTGCAGGTAAGCTCCGGGTCCTCCTCCTCCTCCTCTCTCCCCCCTCCCCGTGATGTCACACCTACTCTCGCAGGGCATGATGGGAGAATCTCACTGCTTCCCAAGAGATGCGCTAAGAAGAGCGAAAGACTAAAGGCGATTCGGAGCCGCGGCAGAGCTCCCCAATTCCCATTCGGCTGCTTCACCCCACCCACCCCTCTCTTCTTCCAAGCCTGCTTGCCGTTCCCCTCCGCTACGCGGGAGCCATGGGGGCCAGAAGGGAGATCCGCGCCTAGGGAGGGGGAGTGCTCTGCCCAGCCTCTTTCTCCCTCCCTCCCCCCTCCCGCCTGCCTTCCCCTCACCTGCTTCCCACGAAGGACCCCACTTCCCTTCACGGAGATGCCCGGGAAGAAACTTCTCCAGCGCGTTGAGCAGCAATAAAGAGCCGGGCGGGTCCCCCGGGGCTGTAGCCCCCCCCTCCCGCTTTGCTGGATGGTGCCAGCCGAGTGCCGGGCAGGGCGCCGGCGGGAGGGGCTACGCCAGGATGCTCCGGTTGCTGGGGCTCCCGGGCTGAAAACGGGGCCCCTCTGCACCGCAGGCCCCCCGCCCGCCTGGTGACCTTGGATTTCATGAAGGCGCCCCCTCCCCCCGGCCTCTGAAGTCTGCTTGCCTCCCGCCCCCTTCCTCAACCTCCCCCCCCTCCCATGGCTGCCTCGGAAGAAGGGACCGGCTGCTTGTTCCCCAGAGGCCGGTCCCAGAGCGACCCCAGCAGCCTCGCCGACACCGCAGGCACCGGAGGCCAAGCGCGCCCAGGTAAAGCCGGGGACTCTTCGCGGGGCAGGGGCCGAGAGCGGGCGGGCGGGCGGGCGAGGGGAGTGGTCGCGGGGGCTCCGGGAGATGGAGGGGGGCGGCGTGGGAGTGGGAGTGGGTCTGGCTCGTGCCCCGCCGATCCGGCAGCGGGAGCCGGTCGGAAGAAAATTGGGAGCCTATTTGCTTGCGACCGCAGCAGCAGCAGCAGCTCCGGGGGTGAGGAAGCGATGCAGTGACTGAACTGTAAATAAGGTTGCCTGGCAGGAAGGAGGCTCCGGCTGGGGCTTCGGAAGGCCGAAAGGTCGCCGGAAGCCGTGGGGAGGGCGAAAAAGGAGGACAGACCTCCAGAATCGCCTGGGGATTTCGGTCATCGTCCCACACTGGGCCAAACCCATCCTTATCTTTGTCTGGCTTGACCCGGGAAAGCCTCTGGGGGGGGCTTGCTTGGGAAGCAGGGAGGAAGGGACTTTTGTCCAAGGAAGCCCAGGGGAGTTTTGACAGCTGGCCAGATTTTAGCCTCTTGCTGAACTGAATCAGGGTTTCCTTTCCTTTCCTTTCCTTTCCTTTCCTTTCCTTTCCTTTCCTTTCCTTTCCTTTCCTTTCCTTTCTTCCTTCCTTCCCACCTCTTCTCCCTTTCCTTCCATCCCTCCTTTCCTTCCTTCCTTCCTCCTTCCTTCCTTCCTTCCTTCCTTCCTTCCCACCTCTTCTCCCTTTCCCTCCCTCCCTCCTTTCCTTCCTCCTTTCCTCCCTCCCTCCCTCCCTTCCCATCTCTTCTCCCTTTCCTTCCATCCCTCCTTTCCTTCCTTCTTCCTTCCTTCCTTCCTTCCTTCCTTCCTTCCTTCCTTCCTTCCTTCCTTCCTTCCTTCCTTCCTTCCTTCCTTCCCACCTCTTCTCCCTTTCCCTCCCTCCCTCCTTTCCTCCCTCCTTTCCTCCCTCCCTCCCTCCCTTCCCATCTCTTCTCCCTTTCCTTCCATCCCTCCTTTCCTTCCTTCTTCCTTCCTTCCTTCCTTCCTTCCCATCTCTTCTCTCTTTCCTTCCGTCCCTCCTTTCCTTCCTCCTTCCTTCCTTCCTTCCTTCCTTCCTTCCTTCCTTCCTTCCTTCCTTCCTTCCTTCCTTCCTTCCTTCCTTCCTTCCTTCCCCCCATGCTGCTAATTCACAAGAGGCGATTTTAGGTGGCGAGATCTCTGCAGGTCTAGCTGGTTTAGATAATGCCAGCCGATAGTACCGTATTTGTTCAGCTTATAGCCCCATTTCTTGCTCATACCAACCTTTCACAAGGATGCTCAGGGCAAAGAGCTGCTTCCTTAGGGAAAAGTGAGCTCGGCTCCCCCAGCCTGCTCTGTGGCCTTCAGAACCACAGCCTACTGTAATCACCGTCTTTAAAAATAGGAGAGCCTGAACAGGATTCCTGAATACTAAGAAAAAAGGGGCCGCAGCTGGGAAGATAGGCAGACATGGCTGGCTGGCTTAAATCTCCTGGCTGGGTATCACATATTGCTACTTACCTAGGCAAATAATGAATGCCTCAATTTAAGCCAGGGCATTCTTGATTTACAGTGGAGCAGAAAGGGAGAGAGAAGAGGTCAAATAAAACAGAAGGGGATGAGCTATTGGCACGAGGTTTCCATGG
The DNA here is from genome assembly GCA_023053685.1 of Diadophis punctatus similis. Lineage (NCBI taxonomy): Eukaryota > Metazoa > Chordata > Lepidosauria > Squamata > Dipsadidae > Diadophis > Diadophis punctatus. The sequence goes on along the minus strand of JALIGW010000003.1, from coordinate 4,232,866 downwards.
AGACAAAGGAAGCAGAATCATAATTAAGCTACAATTTCCACTCCATCATCCACTCCGGTGTGTGGGGGAACCACCCTACATAGCATAGCAAGAAAGTATACTCTGGAGTAGAAGGCTGTACCAGAGAATGGACCTTATGCATCCAAACAATATTTTCTATTTGCAAATCAGCGAGAATAATTATTTCACCCACTGCCAGCTTTTCTCCTCTTTTGGAAGGATAAACCTGCTGCCTTTGAAAAAGAGCCAGTTTAGTCTAGTGGTGAAGACACCAAGCTAGAAACTGGGAGACGTGAGTTCTAGTTCCACCTTAGGCATGAAAGCCAGGTGCGTGACTTTGGGCCAGTCACTCTTTCTCAGCCCACCTGACAAGGTTGTTGTGGCGAAAATAGGAGGTAGGAGTATTAGGTATGTTGGCTGCCTTGACTTGTTTATTACAACAATAATATAGGCAGGATTTTTTTTTAAAATGCCCCAAGAATGATTCACCCACTTTAGCAAAGAAGCAACCACAGCGGTATGCCAGAATGGAACGGGCAATCATGATGGGTCTTTGTTACCCCAGCCGGTCTGAGTAACAGTACCATTTCTTGGCATTTATGCAGTTTATTATTTATTTGGGTGGAAAATTGGCTTGCATGGCAGGAAACGTTGAGGGGCAATTTGCTAGAAGGAAAGGCTGGGAATTAACGATGTGTCGTTTGCCCTTCTGGACTCAGGATCTTGGTTAAAGGTTAATAGAGGCAAAGGCTGGGTCAGTTTTAGAATCAATGGTACTGGGCAAAACATAATAATAATCTTTGAGCCCAGGAAGTAGAAAAAACAACCTGCATATATAAGATTCTCACCTCCCCCTCCATAAGCAAGCATAAAATACTCTGAACCACAAATATCACAACCGGATTATATTTTGCGTTGCACTCTTAGCTCCTACCACGCACTTTCCATTTTAATTTTTGGAATCTAATGGTTCTTTCTCTCTCTTATAGATGGTTAATATCAAATTCTGTCTGTTTAGATTGATTGCAAGGTTTATTTATTATTTATTTAGAGGGGTATAGAATAGTAGCTTTATATAGAGGGGAAAAATAAAATAAAAGTACTTTACAAATAACTTTTGCTTTGTTTTATATTTTAAACCGCCTACCCTGAATTTCTTTATGCATGTTCTCCTTTTGCTTTATAGCTTGGCATTTCAACTCCAATCTGTTCCTCCTTTGCTATATTGAAATATGAGCCCAAAAACCTGTTTAATGTCTGATTTGAACCAGTGAAACGCTAGTTTTCTTTTTATTCCCGATAGTCTTCATGTCAGAGGTTTTTGCTTATTATATTTTGGTCCTTTATTCTGTCCTTTTCATAGCGTTGCTTGCCAGAAGATGCAAACGTGTTAATAATGAATACTGACAGCTTTTAAGATCCATTTTCCACAATCAAATAATTTATGATCTTTGTTGCTAAGGTTTTTTTTTTTAAAGAGAAACTAATGAAAGCAGCTTATGAATCTTTGTAGCCCAGCTATGCTGGCATACTGAGTCATGGAAACAAAGAATGCTAGTAATCAAATATATTAAGGGTTTTTTTTGCTGTAAAGAGCAATAGGTTGTGAATAAGTGGAATCTTTGCACGCTTAAGGTAGAAGAAATGCAGTCAGCAAACTTCAGTTTCATTTACTTTTTTGCCAGTTTGCAGATTATGAAAAACAAAGCTGGCATGTTTGCAAACTGAGTATCATGATATAGTGACGCTTGCAGGGAATTGCACTGCTATTTCAGAAAACATGTTGTCCGTCTGGAGATAAAAATAAAAACAAGGATCACCTTGGAATCAGTCCACCCTATCAAAAATAAATGCAAGAAATTCAGCCCTCTGAGGCGGCTTGGCTTAAGGGTTGTCTTTCCTCCTTGCCAGAAACTTAATAGTATGGATTATCTGTGGAGATTCTCAGTCATCCAGGTCATGGTTGTTCTCAAAGGTGCTTTTGCTAAGCAACTGGACTGTTTTTTCTTTGAGGAAGAAGAAGGAGAAAACATTTTGCTTCTCATCCAAGAAGCTTCATCAGTTCTGATGGTGGGGGATGGAAGGATAGGCACTCCACCATCCAGTCTCAACTGTCAGTACCTTATCCTTCCATTCCCCACCCCTCCATCACAACTGATGAAGCTTCTTGGATGAGAAGCTAAACGTTTTCTCCTTCTTCCTCAAGGAAAAAACAGTTCAGTTGCCTTTAGAAAAAGCACCTTTGAGAACAACAACAGCAACAACAATTTCTTCTTCTTCTTCTTCTTCTTCTTCTTCTTCTTCTTCTTCTTCTTCTTCTTCTTCTTCTTCTTCTTCTTCTTCTTCTTCTTCTTCTCCTCCTCCTCCTCCTCCTCCTCCTCCTCCTCCTCCTCCTCCTCTTCCTCCTCCTCCTCCTCCTAAAAAAACAATTGAGTTGCCTTTAGAAAAAGCACCTTTGAGTCAATAGTGTGGATGTTTTATGGCTGAAGATGTGAGCAGTGAAAAAGCATTTTCATTTTCTCCAAGAAGGGCTATATTCTGCACAAAACAGTTACAATAGCTTGAGCTCTTTATCCTTTTAAAAAGGAATGAATTAGAAGTCCTTAGCGGAGCACATAAAACAATAAATTATTTCATAGTATAGCTTCTCCAATATGTTTTCCAAAGTGCTTCACTTTCTCAAAGCTGCCAACAAACAGCAGGGAATTATGGGAACTGATGTCCTGCATATCTGCTAATGTGCCAGCCTCAGGAAGGTTACCATAAATTACGTGGAATGAAAAAAATATATGAGTCTACTCCAGAACTTGTAGGTAATAAAACATACATAAAATCAAATAGTTTAGTATGCAGTAGCAATAAATGTTCACCTGTCCATCAATATCTATCATGTCATTTTTTCCCCATAACCAATGCAATGTCCTTCTTGTATTACAGACTAAGAGTATAGTTTCCCGTAAAGATTCAGGCTTTATTCTGTAGTGATTTGACAGTGTTTAGAAGCTTAAAACAATGCTTAAATTCCCATTTATTCTAATATAATTTCAATAAAAGTCCCATGGAATTAATAAATGCAATCAATCAAATACTGACATTATGAAGGCTGAATTTGTTTTATTTGGAAGGATGCCCACAGTAACCTCTAATGCAGAGGTGGGCTTTGCATAATTTAACAACTGGTTTGCTCAGTGTAGAACCGAAAATGTGAGTGTGCCTTCCGCTCTTGCGCGCAGCTTCAAACACACGGCGATTTCATGCGCGCGGCTTCCAGCAGCCGCGGTGAGTACAGCGGGCGAGGTGTGGAAATAAACTGGGCTGCTTGGGCTGGGCGAGCGAGCCAGAGAGTGAGATATATAGGACGGGATAGTGCCAGGGCAGGTGGGCGGGCCCAGCCCAGCCAGTGGTCAGAACTACCAGTTCTCCTGAACCGGTCCAAACTGGCAGCAGCCCAACTCTGCTCTAATGCTATTTTGTCCACATCAACTCATTATGGATTGGTTACCTATTTACCTGTCATTGTTTTGATGCATTTTTGAAGCCTGGGACCATAACAGAATACTTCTGCTTATGTCCAACTCTAGAGTTGGGCATGGGGAAGGAAGCGTGGAACTGTCTGGCAAAATAATGGAAGGGGTACAACATCTCTGTTTCTTTAATTTGGGAGACAACATAAGAAAGTGGCAGTGGTAAAATAAAGCTTTATACAGTTATGCATAATAGAAACAATGATTTCTGTCTCCTCCCTCTGGAATTTAGGATGATTTGTTAATGGATAAAATAGCTTTAGGACAGGAAAAAATGGTTTACTGTCAGATTATACAGTACCATTCAATTTGATCGAATGCTATTTCTTTTCAGCTATGTGTACACACAGTACATGGAGGCTTTAATAACTTAAAGTAAGACAAGAAAACCCAACTAGCTATATATCAATAGATTGGACTGCAGAATCTACAATGAAACACTATGAAAAGCAACTGTCATTGTATATAAGAATTAGGAAGAATAACATGATGAAATTATTAAGAAATTATTAATTATCTCTGGAAAGTTCTTAATAATGGCTTCTGTAAGACTACTTTATTGCTGCTGAGTTTGCACTTTATGTTTTACGATGGAGTCCTCTGAATGATTGCAATAAGAGGTTCAAGTTTGTTACTAAATTCTTATTTCACATGACCAGTATAAGTTTGCTTTAAACTATCATGATGTGTGAATTATTCAGCCTTAGGTTGAAAGACTGATTTTTTTTTAAAGGAATGATGCTGGGAAGAGAGGCTTCTTTTGGTCTTTTTCCAATCACCAGTTAAGTGTGTTCAATACATGACTAGTACATGTATTCATTTTCTGATCAACACATAAAAATAATAAAGAATTCTATATACCCTTAATTGTTAGAAATCATAGGCATAACCTTAATATGGCAAACTAGAAACAAACAGAAGTTGGAAAAAAAGTAGCAAATGTGTGAAAACTACAGGGGGACTTATTGATAATTATAATTCATAACATGCAGCTCTTAAGTGAATCAAGTGGGTCTCCTCTTACAATTCATGCTTTTATTCTATTTGGACTTTATTTTCCAAGCCATGCTCTTTTTAGAAAGAAGAAAGAAACCTTACTTCTCTTATTCATCATCATCATCATCATCATCATCATCATCATCATCATCATCATCATCATCATCATCATCATTTTAGCCATTGTCTATCTACTGCAAGATGGACAATCCTCTTTCGCATGTTTCCAACTAATACGGTCCTGAGCTTTCTTTTGCCAATTGGGCCTGCAATACTTGCTGATGTCATCGATCCATCTTGTTTTAGGTCTCTTTCATGGACGCTTTTTATCAAGTGGGATCCATTCTACGACTGCCTTGGTCCACCTGCCATCAGAGGTGGTATTTGCCGGTTCTCCAAACTACTCAAAATTTCCGCTACCGGTTCTCCAGAACCTGTCAGAACCTGCTGGATTTCACCCCTGCCTCCCTCCTCATTACATTTATTTATTTTTTATTTATTTCTTGGTTCTTATATGCTGCCCTACTCCCGAGGGATTCAGGGCGGCGTACAGCAAATATACAAGAACACCAGTAAATAAACATAATTAAAAACCAAGTACAAAAGTTAAAATTAATATTCAAGAGCATCCATCAACCAGACATACCTGGGGGAGAGAAAGATGGATTAGTCTCTACCCCCTGCCTGCAGGAAAAGCCATGTCTTGACGGCTTTTCGGAAGGCCAGCAGGGTGGGGATGGTTCGGGTCTCTGGGGGAAGTTGGTTCCAGAGCGCGGGGCCCCCCACAGAGAAGGCCCTCCCCCTGGGGCCCGCCAGCCGGCATTGCTTGGCTGACGGGACCTGGAGGAGGCCAACTCTGTGGGCCCTAACTGGTCGGAGGGAAGTGTGAGGCAGAATGCGGTCCCGGAGATAGCCTGGTCCTAAGCCATGAAGGGCTTTAAAGATGATGATCAACACCTTGAATTCTACCCGGAGACTGATGGGCAACCAATGCAGCTGGCGGAGTATAGGTGTCACATGGGTGTACCTTGGCACACCCACCACAGCACGCGCAGCCGCATTTTGCACCAACTGAAGTCTCCGGATACTCTTCAAGGGTAGCCCCATGTAGAGCGCGTTGCAATAGTCCGAACGGGAGGTGACAAGGGCGTGAGTGACCGTGAGTAGAGCCTCCTTCTCCAAGTATGGCCGCAACTGGTAACTCCAAGTATGGCCGCAATTTCATCACATGATTAATCTTAAAGCAAACAAACTGGTTTCAAGGTGGGAATAGGAGGTACCTTCACTCGGTGACATATCTTCCATTCCTTTAGGAAAGGAAGGAAGATGGAATTATATACTAGGACTCACAGAATCTCTTTCTCCTACTGGGGAGTCTTAGAAGCGAAGAGAGAGGAAAAAGTACTTCTAGGGAGTGTAAGCATTTTGGAAGCACCGATGTGTACAAAAGCTGCATACGTTACAAGTGCTTACATGGTGTTCTTCTCCCCAAATCAAAATCTGGGTAACCAGTTAAATTTTGTTTCTTCTATAAATACCAGCTGTTTTGGGGATCAGATTCATCCTGGCTGCTTCCTGCTATTATTTTATAGCATTCTAGCTACCAGCTAATGTCTGAGTGACAGAAGCCACAGGTGATGAATGCCTCTTCCTTCTCTTCCGTTGGAGGAAAGAGTGCCTAAGATAACCTGCTGTTTTCACTTCTCATTGCCAGTCTGCTGGCTTTTATATATGGAATGAAGGGATCCTTCAGGTAGGAAAAAAAATAGTATGGCCCAGCCTTTGTCTCACTAGGAATACCTCAAAGGCCCGAATGCATGAAATCAAGGCATGATAACTCCAATGTTAATAGTGCCAGGGGCGGGTTCCTAATTTTTTTACTACCACTCTGTGGGCATGGCTTATTTTGTGGGTGTGGCTTGCCAGCCATGTGACCAGGTGGGCGTGGCTTCTCGGACTGCTGAAGGGAGGGGAACTGTGATAGGTCCTGCTGCCCATTCCTCCTCCCCTCAGCAGCTCGAAAAGCCTCGAACATGCAAAAATGCCTAGGATCATCACCGCACGTTCATGGCTTCTCGGACTGCTGAAGGGAGGGGAATGGAGATAGCTCCTGCCGCCCGTTCTTTCAGCGTCTCACGCGCTCCCTCAGCCATCCTTCCCTGCTTGGACTCAATGTGGGGTAGGAAGGCAGCGCATGAGCAGTGCCGGAAACTCGGCTTCTGGGCATGCGCAGAAGAAAATTTTAAAAAAATTAAATTTTTTTTTAAAAAAATGGCGGTGCCCAGGCACCGGCAACAGACCGCACCGGTACTGTGACGTCACCAGCGGGCCACTACCGGTGCTATAGAGTGGACAGCACTGATAGGAACCCACCACTGAATAGTGCCCTTGGTCAATATTATCATCCCCTTTGAACAAGGGTTGATTCTTCTTCTGATTGTGGACCTGAACCCCTGGAGAAGGGACAGGAGTGGATTCCATTACAGTACAGGTAATCCTCCACTAGGACTAGTTGCTTAGAAGCCGAGGTGGCGCAGTGGTTAAAAGCAGCACTGCAACCTACTTCAGCTGATTGCTAGTTCAGCAGTTCAGCTGTTCAAATCTCACCAGGCTCAAGGTTGACTCAGCCTTCCATCCTTCTGAGGTCGGTAAAATGAGGACCCAGATTGTTGGGGGCAATATGCTGAACTCTGTAAACCGCTTAGAGAGGGCTGTAAAGCACTATGAAGCGGTATATAAGTCTAAGTGCTATTGCTATTGCTATTGCTTAGCCACCATTAAAAGTTAAGAGGGACCTCCCCAGAGCTACTTATGACCCAGGTTCGAAATTCCAACAGGTTTCCTCCCCATGATCACATGTTTGCATTTTGGGAATTTGACAACCACCCCACATTTAAAGCCATTTGTACTGTCCCGCGGTCACATGACCGCAATTTATGATGTTTTTTGTACTGGAAACTAGCATTTACTTCCAGGTTCCAGCAAAAAATGTCCCTTGAGGACAATGGATTTGCTTAACGACTGCTTCGAAAAATGTCATAAAAGTAGGTGCAATCACATGGTGACCTGTTTAATGACCAGCATGACTTATGAGCCTAATTCAAGGTTCAGATACAGTTGTAAGTCAAGGACTACCTGCACATTACACTGGTACCTTGGTACTCATTGTTAATTAATTCCGGGAAGTGCAAGGAGTACCAAAAACAATGAATACCAAACAATATTTTCCATAAGGAATAATGTAGTGAGTCACAAAGCAGCTGACACTGACAAGTTTTAGCTTGTGTGTTGAGTGAGTATCAAACAAAAGATGCGTACCGGGACAAAGTTTTTGCATTAAAATGCATTGAGTATCAAATTCGATGAGTTTCAAAGCAGTTGAGTACTAACAGCTAACATTGTATTTATATGGACTCCACTGTCCCCAAGATTAAAGAAGGGAACAAGCTACCATATAGTAATGGTAAGGAGGTCTGGTAATCAATATGTTGTTCTTGATGGAATAGACCAGGGTGTCAACTTCAAGGCCTGCGGGCCAGATCTGGCCCACGAGGTGCTTAGATCTGGCCCGCGGAGACAGCAAAGGACTGGCCTGCGGTGCCTCCGGTAGTGAAAACGGAGCTCGGGGGGTAGGCTGCGCACAGCCCGCGAAGCTCCATTTTTGCTAGCAGAGGGATGCAGGAAGGCATCGTGGCCAAAAACGGGGCATGAGGGTCCACGTGCGACCCCCCCCCAAGCATTTTCGCTGGCAGAGGGCTATCAAAACAAACTAAAAACCAAACAACAGGAGAAATGTTTCCCCTTTTGCATTTGAGCATGCAAGAAGGGACAGGAAAGGAGAAAGGGAAAGAGGAAAGACAAAGAAAAAGAAGGGAAGATGGGAAGAGAGCAAGGAAGGAAAAATAAGGTTAGAGGGGAAGGAAGAAGAAAGAATGAAGAGGGAAGGAAAAAGAAGAAAAAGGAAGGAAGGAAGGAAGGAAGGAGATTATAATGAGAGTGAGGGAGGGTCTCAGGGAAGTCCTGCCTTAGCACTTGGCCACCAGAGGTGCCCCCCTGACATGAGTGACGTTGAGCTGGCCACGCCAACCATGGCCACGCCCACCCCTGTCCCTCCGAGGTCAAACACAATCCCGATACGGCCCTCAATGAAATCGAGTTTGACACTCCTGGAATAGAGGTTTCTGCAAATGATCAGTGATGCCTAATTCTTGATTCAAGCTGCATAGTGGCAATCTTATCTTGAGGTGACAGTGTTATCTTGAGGCACTGCAGAGGAATTATATTGAGGCAAATTACCACAAGATGACCTTTGTCTGACATTTTTTAAAGCAGTCACTCCATCTTGGATATAATGATAGTCGTAGTGAGTTGCATCACAAGTTCAGTAAATGTATAGCCCAGTGATGGCGAACCTTTTTTTGCTCGGGTGCCAAAAGGGTGCATGTGCGTGTGATAGCGTGCACGTGCGTGCCCACACCCATAATGCAATGCCCTCCCCCTGCGCATGCACGCACAACCCCCCGTGCTGCCCGCATCCCGTGCATGTGTGCAGGCCTCACTGAAGCCTCTGGAATTCTGGTAGGCCCGTTGGGCCATTTTTCACCCTCCCCAGGCTTCAGGAAAGCCTCCGGAGCCCATCCACAGACTCCAGAGGCTTTTCTGAAGCCTGGGGAGGGCAAAAACGGCCTCCCCTGCCCTCCGGAAGGCTGAAAATCATCTGGCCAGCACGCACATATGCACTGGAGCTGACATAGAGCAAAGCCTTGCATGCCCTCAGATATGGCTCCACGTGCCACCTGTGGCAGGCGTGCCATAGGTTCGCCATCACGGGTATAGGCTATCAAGAGGTTAAAAACAAAAAGAAAAATCGCCTTGTGGTGAGTTTGCCCCATAAAGAAAAGAATGCAAGAAATTCAGCCTTTGAGGAAGCTTGGTTTAAAGGTTTTCCTTTCCCCTTGTCAAAAACGTAATGGTTTTTAATGTTGTTTGACTATCTGTATAAAGGAAAGATTCTCTTTAGTGGTTAACACAAGAATTGTGCCACAATGACAAAATAAATACAAAGATACCATTTTTCTAAGGATAAATGGTTCTTTATCACCTTTCCCCCAATGCTTTTGGCAAATTAGCCCTAACAACTTTATTTTCTTAGCATCTGGCAGGTCATTTGGTTCTTGGATCTGGCGGTTGGTTTGGTCAATGGCAGCCTTTTTCTTGCATTGAATTAACATTCTACAGAAGTTCTTTAAAAAAAAAGGTTCATTGTGAAGTAGATGAACTTTCACAACTTCTGCTGTGTTTCATTAAAGGATTCCTTGGGTCTTCTTTAAATCACACTAATTTTGTGCTGTTTTCTTTATCTTATGGCATGTCTGTGACTTAACTACTAATGCCCGGTATAATTTTGTGGAAGGTACCAGCAAAAGAGTGTATTAGAACTATGCCTTCCTAAATGGCTTCTCATAATGATCCTGTTAACTAGATTCAAGTAGCATGCTAAGCACTAAACTCAGGTTAACAAAACCCAATTGGAGTTATATAGACTGCATCCAATATTCATTAGAGCCAGTTTGGTGTAGTGGTTAAGACACTAGGCTAGAAACCAGCTGACCATGAGTTCTAGTCCTGCTTTAGGCATGAAAGACAACTGGATGACTTTGGATCAGTGGTGGGTTCCTACCAGTGCGGTCCACTCTATAGCACCGGTAGCAGCCCGCTGGTGATGTCACAGTACCGGTGCGGTCGGTTGCCGGTGCCTGGGCGCCACCATTTAAAAAAAATTTTTAAATTTTTTTACAAAAATTTTCTTCTGTGCATGCCCAGAAGCCGAGCTTCCGGCACTGCGCATGCGCTGCCTTCCTACCCCACAGTGAGTCCAAGCAGGGGAGGATGGTTGAGGGAGCGCGTGAGACGCTGAAAGAATGGGCGGCAGGAGCTATCTCCATTCCCCTCCCTTCAGCAGTCCGAGAAGCCACGAACACGCGGTGATGATCCTAGGCATTTTCGCACGTTTGAGGCTTCTCGAGCTGCTGAGGGAAGGGGGGATGGGCGGCAGGACCTATCTCAGTTCCCCTCCCTTCAGCAGTCCGAGAAGCCACGCCCACCCGGTCACATGGCCAGCAAGCCATGCCCACCCGGTCACATGGTTGGCAAGCCACAGCCACAAAATAAGTCACGCCCACAGAGTGGTAGTAAAAAAATTAGGAACCCGCCCCTGCTTTGGATGAGTCACTCTCTCAGTTCAATCCATCTCATAAGGTTGTTGTGGGGAAAATAGGAATAGGAAAGAGTATTAGGTATATAAGCCTTCAATTATTTATAAAAAAATAAAATAAAAGTGGGATATAAACAAACAAATAACCTTATGACTAGATTTTGACCTAGATCATATTATAGGCAAAGCAAGTGGATGCTGTGGATTTTCACCATGAAAATGCTACATGAAGATGCTACATCAAAAAGTAATGTTCTGCATTTAGGCAAGAAAAATCAAATGCATAGGTATAGTATAGGTGGTACTGGCTCAATAGTAGTTTGTGAGAGGGATCTTGGAGTCCTAGTGGACAACCACTTAAATATGAGCCAGCTGTGTGCTGCAGCTGCCAAAAAAGCCAACACAGTCCTAGATTGCATTAACAAAGGGGATGGCATCAAGATCATGTGAAGTGTTAATACCACTCTATAATGCCTCTATACAGCCACACTTGGAATATTGCATCCAGTTTTGGTCACCACAATGTAAAAAGGATGTTGAGACTGTAGAAAGAGTGCAGAGAAGAGCAACAAAGATGATTAGGAGACTGGAGGCTAAAACATATAAAGAACGGTTAAAGGAATTGGGTATGTCTAGTTTAATGAAAATAAGGACTAGGGGTGACATGATAGAAGTCTTCTAATATTTGAGGGGCTGCCACAAAGAAGAGGGAGTCAAACTGTTCTCCAAAGCACCTGAGGGTAGAACAAGGAGCAATGGGTGGAAACTAAACAAGGAGAGAAGAAACCTAGAACTAAGGATAAATTTCCTGACAGTTAGAACAATTAATCAGTGGAATGACTCCCAGAAATTGTGGGGGCTCCAACTCTGGAAGGTTTGAAGAAGAGATTGGACAACCATTTGTCTGAAATGGTATAGGGCAGTGATGGCGAACCTTTTTTTCCTCGGGTGCTGAAATAGTGGGTGCACGCGCTATCGCACGCGCATGCGTGCCCACACCCATAATTAAAGCCCCCCACTCACCCCACCCCCCTGCGCATGCGTGCGCGACATCTCCCACTCCCCGTTTCACGACCTCCAGTGGGCCCAGTAGGCCCGTTTTTTCGCCCTCCCCAGGCTCCAGAGGCTTTCTTGGAGTTTGGGGAGGGCAAAAACACTTCCCCCGCCACCCCGGAGGCCCTCTGGAGGCCGAAATCGCCCTCCCAGAGTCTCCGCGTGAGCCAAAAATCAGCTGGAGGCACGCACATGCGCGCTGGAGCTGAGCTAGGGCAACAGCTCACGTGCCGGCAGATATGGCTCCACGTGCCACCTGTGGCACCCGTGCCATAGGTTCGCCATCTCTGGTATAGGGTCTCGTGCTTGTGCAGGGGTTGGACTAGATGACCTCCAAGGTCCCTTCCAACTCTGTTGTTCTGTTATCAGTTAAAAAGTTGTAAATCTCTGTGATGTGTTTTTGTGAAACTGACTGACTTTGGCTGATCTGGCCTTCCTTTGAGAGGCAAAAAAAAAACCTGGCTGACTGGGAGAGGTGAAACAAAGAATTGCAGAGAACTCTTTTGAATTTCCAACCAAGCTCCAGTACCCATAATGAGATGTTTCTTTGTTGAAGCAAAGCATGTTATACGAGCACAGTAATTGTGCTTGGCTAATTCGGACGTGCGGTTTAACAGATTGCATCAGTGAAACTTCTAAATGTCCTAAGTTGTAAACTCAGAAGAAATTGCTCTCCAAATTGGCGGTGGAGTTCCTTAAAGGTCATGGAGGCATGGCTGTAGGAGAGAAAAAAAAATCAAAGACGTCTCCAGTTTAGTTCTCAGCATCTTCAAAAGTGACTGAGCTTGAATTTCAGGCAGTTTCTAATATGGCTTGATAGGGCTATCACCCCGAAACTGCAGTTAGAGTTTTTTATATCTATATCTTATGGCTATCCTTTAGAGTTGTTCTGGATTTCTGCAACTAGGGTATGGTACCTCTTAACCTTGAATTCTTGTTTTTCATCCTGAAGATCCACTTTTCATTCTTCCTGAACTATTCATAGACAATGAGAAAGGGATCAGACTCTGGTGCATTCATAAGCACTTCCCAGCAATTCAAGGCCCTTCAAAATGTAATTGAGGAAGGAGTGACTGAGATGAGAAATGTGATAGGAAAGTATTTAACCCATTTTCTACTCTAAAACGTCATGGAAGTTCCCATCCTTCCAGATTTCAAACGCATGCTTCCCAGGCACAGAGGTGGTCCTTGACTTATGGCCACAACAGGGATTGGAATTTCTGTCGCTAAGTGATATGGTTGTTAAGTGAGCCCCATCCATGTTATGACTGTTTTCTCCACGGTCGTTAAACAAATCCATGTTCCATCATCGACTTTGCTGATTGCAAGCTGGCTTGGAAGGTTGCAAGTGGCAACCACAGGACCCCAGGATCCTGCAGTCATTGCAAATGCAAGTCGGTTGCCCAAGCACCCAGGTTGCAATCATGTGACCACAGAGATCCTTCAACGATTGTAATGCGAGAATCAGCCATAAGGCACCTTTTTCAGCATCGTCATAACTTCAAACAGGCAATAAATGAACAATCAAAAGTCGAGGTCTACCTGTACAACTGTATATAAAGTTTGTCTGCTGTGGGTATATAACTTCACAAGGTAGAATCCAAAACAAATTCAAGTAAAGCTGTATTTCTTTGCTTATAAGTCCGATTTATGCCCCACCTTTCTCCAAGCAACATGAGACAATATGCTAAGTACTCCCTCCCCCATTTCTGCCCTTGCAACATTGACCCTGTGTTACACATTGGGCTGAGACAGAGGTAGGTTTCAGCAGGTTCTGACCAGTTCTGGAGAACCGGTAGCGGAAATTTTGAGTAGTTCAGACAACCGGTAAATACAACCTCTAACTGGCTCCCCCCCATCTATTCTCTGCCTTCAGAGTCCCAGCTGATCGGGAGAAAATGGGGATTTTGCAGTAACCTTCCCCTGAAGTGGGGAGGGAATGGAGATTTCATAGTATCCTTCCCCTGCCATGCCCACCAAGCCACATCACGCCCACCAAGCCACGCCCACAGAACCGGTAGTAAAAAAATTTGAATCCCACCACTGGGCTGAGATATAGCAAGTAGTAGCAAGATGTAGCAAGGTGACATGATGGCAGCGTTCCATTGTTTGAGGGGCTGCCACAGAGAGGAGGGGGTCAACCTATTTTCCAAAGCACCCAAAGGCCAGACAAGGAACAATGGATGGAAACTGATCAAGGAGAGATTCAACCTAGAAATGAGGAGGAACTTTCTGACAGAACAATCAACCAATGGAACAGCTTGCCTTCAGAAGTTGTGGGAGCTTCATCACTTGAGGCTTTCAAGAAGAGACTGGACAGCCATCTGTCAGAAATGGTGTAGGGCAGTGATGGCAAACCTATGGCACGGGTGCCACAGGTGGCACGCGGAGCCATATCTGAGGGCACACGAGGCGTTGCCCTATGTCAGCTCCAGCACGCATGCGCGCTTTGGACAGCTGATTTTTGGCCTTCTTTTCGGCCATTTTCACTCTCCCCAGGCTTAAGGAAAGCCTCCTGAACCCTGGGGACAGCGAAAAATGGCTCAACTGGAAGTCCGGAGGCTTCAGTGAGGTCTGTGCACATGCGCGGAGGGGAGCACCGGGGGGGTTGTACGCATGCACGGGGCAGTGTGGGGTTGTGTGCATGCACGGGGGAGGGCATTGCATTATGAGTGTGGGCACACATGCGCCCTCTATTGCACACACGCGCACCCTTTTGGCATCCAAGTCAAAAAAGGTTCGCCATCACTGGTGTAGGGTCTCTTGCTTGACCAGGGGTTGGACTAGATGACCTACAACGCCCAATTTTGTTATTTTGTTATTTTGTATTTTATTCTGTAAGTGACTTTAGAGTGGATTCCATCTTGTGGATTCCATATTTGAGCAGGGTCTTAATTCTGCCTCTTCTTTGCCTCATTGCAGCGACTGGATGCTGTCCCTTGATGGCTATCAAACAAATATATTGTAAAAATAATGAAACCAGGCAGTACAAATCTGGTTTGCAAAACATACAACACGATCACTAGATGATGGCAGAAAGATATGAAACCTCTGTGGCCACCTGATAGTCATCTAATTCCTTGCAGCCCAGATCTAGTATGCTCAGAAATAACATGAAAAACCTAAAAAGAGATATTGGAACATCAGACCAATGTGATGTTATTTAATACCATCTACATGTTATTTGCTAGTTAAAATGAGCTGCAGAGCATCTGTTTAAAATCAAGTGAAATTGAAACAACGATGCCCCCAATGCTTGCTTGTTGCCCTGCAGGGAGGAAACTGCAATGGGGAAGCAATCTTCATAAATCTTCATAAAGGACCTAGATGAGGGAATAGAAGGGGAACTAACCAAATTTGCAGATGATACTAAGCTGGCGGGAGTAGCTAACACCCCAGAGGACAGGCTCAGGATCCAGATGGATCTTGACAGACTTGAACTATCTTGACTAGGACTGGACCCTATCTAATAAAATGAAATCCAATGCATAGAAAAGTAAAGTCCTGCACCTAGGTAAGAAAAACCAAAAATATACATATAAACTGGGTGAAACAACCAGCTAAAAATGAGCCAGCAGTGTGCAGCGGCAGCCAAAAAAGCCAATGCAATCCTGAGTTGCATTAATAGAG
The DNA here is from genome assembly GCA_023053685.1 of Diadophis punctatus similis. Taxonomy (NCBI): domain Eukaryota; kingdom Metazoa; phylum Chordata; class Lepidosauria; order Squamata; family Dipsadidae; genus Diadophis; species Diadophis punctatus. The sequence goes on along the minus strand of JALIGW010000003.1, from coordinate 4,217,449 downwards.
GGATACAGTCTAGGACTAAGGAGGTATTAATACCACTCTATAAAGCCTTAGTTAGACCACATCTAGAGTACAGCATCCAGTTTTAGTCACCACACTACAAAGAAAAACTCTAGAGAAAGTGCAGACGAGAGCAACCAGGATGATCAGGGGACTGGAAAATATAACATATGAAGAGCAGTTGCAGGAACTGGGCATGGCCAGTCTAGCGAAGAGAAGGACCAGGGGTGACATGATAGCAGTGTTCCAATACTTGAGGGGCTACCACAGAGAGGAGGGGGTCAGGCTGTTTTCTAAGGCACCAGAAGGCCAGACAAGGAATAATGGATGGAAACTGACCAAGGAGAGATTCAACCTGGAAATAAGGAGAAAATTTCTGACAGTGAGAGCGATCAACCAGTAGAACAGCTTGCCTATGGAGGTTGTGAGAGCTCCAACACTTGAGACTTTCAAAAAGAGATTGGACTGCCATTTGTCTGAAATGGTGTAGGGACTCCTGCTTGAGTGGGGGGTTGGACTAGATGACCTACAAGGTCCCTTCCAACTCTAGTAATCTGATTCTGATTCAATCTAAAACAGCAGGGAAGAAATTAAACACCCCCTTTCTGACACCTTGTGTTTGCTCTTACTCAAGAGTTAAAGTCTTAATTTTAAAATATTTGACTCTAGTTGCAGTCACCTTGCCAACCTGGCTTTATAACTGCATTAAGAAGAGGAAAAAGTTGCAACTTCTGCCTTTTTCACATATTCCTCCTGGAGAAATTCTTCCTATAAAATCTTGCATTTCTACAAAAATCTTGCAATTCACTCAGCTCAGCTTTGACCTTGACACAAGCAGCAAAGCGCCCAAAGCGCTCATACACTGTGAGTCATTGGGATCAGCTGGGCTAAGAGCCCAGGAACCTTCTGGTTGGATCACAAAACTACATGGAATGGTTCAGGGGGGGAAACCCCCCCCCCCAAGGAAATAAGAAGTAGCAGCTTGGACAGATTAAGCAGAAGCATTTCTTTGATCAGCAAAATACCTTGAAAAATTGAAATCGTTTCTCTTAGTCATAGAATAGTTATCTGGTATATATCTGTAGACAGAATAAGAAAATATAACACAGGGCTTGTCTCCTGCTCTTTTAATACTGATCGCTATCTATCTATCCATCCATCCATCCCTTCCTTTCTCCAAAATTTACAGTGGTGCTATTCTTAGAATCATACAATTGGAATAGATAGAATAGAATTCTTTATTGGCCAAGTGTGATTGGACACACAAGGAATTTGTCTTTGGTGCATATGCTCTCAGTGTACATAAAAGACAAGACACATTTGTCAAGAATCATGAGGTACAACACTTAATGATTGTCATAGGGTGCAAATAAGCAGACAGGATTGTAGAATTATCGGGGGGGAAGGGAGGGGGCTTATGTATATATATCAACAGCAGCTGGTCTCAGGACAGAACTATAATACAAAAATTCTGTGATGAAAACTTGGAGTCCTTACTTATCAACTGCAAACCCTTTTATTCTCCTCGAGAGTTTACTTCATTCCTACTAATTGTGGTGTATATTCCGCCACAAGCCTGTGTAAACAAAGCATTGAGAACTCTAGCTGATCAGATTATGGAGGCTGAAGCCAAATACTCCGATTCACTGGCCATTATTTTGGGAGATTTAAACATGGAAGTCATGCAAGAGGTCATCAAGTCCAACCTTCTGCACACTGAAGGATTCATTACATCAACCCTGATGGATGGCTATCCAGCCTTTGTTTGAGAATCTCCAGTGAAGGGTAGAAACCACTCCATGGGGTAACCTATCCCATTGTTTGTCAGCTCTTACTGTTAAGAAGTTCATCCTAATGTTTCACTTCTGTCTACATCCTTGAAATTTCATTTCATTAGTCCTAGTATTACCCTCTGGAAAGAGGTAGGTGTCACATACAGTAGCAATTGGTTCACCCAGCACCGGTTTTCTCACTTCGCACGTGCGCGCACGTCATCCATGCAAGCGTGCGGCATCACAAAACACAGAAATTTGCTTGTGCACGCTGTCCACACATGCGTGCAGCATCACAAAACACTGGAATTTGCTCATGCACGCCATCCACGTATACATGCAGTATCAAACCACACAGCGGTGTAGGACGGGATTGCGCCTGGGCGGGCGGGCAGGTTGCAACTACTGATCTGCCCGAACTGGTCCGAACCGGCAACAGCCCACCACTGCCTCTGGAGCACGTAAGAATAAATCTGAATCCTCTACAATATGACAGCCCTTCAGATATCTCAAAACAGCCATCGTGTCTTCTCTTAACTGTCTCTTCTACAAGTTAAACATACGTAGGATTTTTAACCACTCCTTGTAGGATTTTGATTTCCAGAATGTTGACCATCTTGGTAGCTCTGGATGTGCTCCCTGTTAAAGTTGCCAGGCCTGACACCAAGGAATGGTAAAAGCAGCAAGGTTGCTGGAAGAACTCTAAAATACCGTATTTTTCGGAGTATAAGACGCACCTTTTTCCTCCCTAAAAGAGGCTGAAAATTTGGGTGCGTCTTACACTCCGAATGTAGCTTTTTCGAAGCTTTTCCCCCCAGCCCTAATGAGGTGCTAACTATCTTCCCAGCTTGCAGGATTTTTTCATTGCTACTCCCTCCAAAGAAGTTTTTTTCCAGCCCTAAGTCTTTGCAGGCTTGTTTTCGTTCCTACTCCCTCTGAAAAAGGTCTTTTCAGCCCTAACCAGGGGATAAAATAATGTGCTGAAGCTGAACAGACTAAGGACGCTTGCCAGATGAATACCTGGTAGGTAGATTTCCTCCCCTATTTTCCTTCCCCAAAACTAAGGTGCATCTTATACTCCGGTGCGTCTTATACTCCAAAAAATACGGTATGTCCTTTCTTAGAGATGCTGTTGTACCAAACCATTGCTCCAAGAAGTTCATAGTTGGAAAAAGAGGTTCTGAACTTTCCAGACTATCAAAATAAGGGGTCCTTGGTGCTCTCTGAACTTGGTTGTTTTCTTGCAAACATTTCATTACCCAAACTAGGCAACGTTATCAGTGCCAGTGATGTCACCTAGTTTGGGTAATAAAACATCTACACTAGCACTGATGATGTTACCTAGTTTGGGTAAAGAAATATCTGCAGGAAAGCAACCAAGTTCAGAGAGCACCAAGGAATCCTCATTTCAACCCTGAGCTACAAATATTCTCCTTTATTGGTACAATCAAAATAATATATCTCAAACATGAATGCATTTTACATAGGGAAGATAGTTCTCTAAATAGAATAGAATAGAATTCTTTATTGGCCAAGTGTGATTGGACACACAAGGAATTTGTCTTTGGTACATATGCTCTCAGTGTACATAAAGTATTGCCTTTCTCAAGATTGTTAGCACTCATTAACGCGATGATCATTATTGTTCAGTTTGTGCCCCAGGGGACATCATTTATCCGGAATGCCTATCAATAATTACTTCTTGTAAAGTTCTATTGGTGATAGTATTTACTATCTACTCTTCTGTCAGCCTCCTTTTTGGATTGCCTTCTCTTTTTTTTCTAAGCACCAGGATCTTCTCCAGTAACTCTCATCTTTGTATTATATTTCCAAAGTATTTCAGTGTTCGCTTCATTATTCATGCTCCAAATGAGTGGTCTGATGCCACAATTCAAAGAACACCATCTGGTTGCATGGATAAAAACATCATTTCCTGCTGTTTCTGGATGAGTCCAAACTCAGGCTCTATGACCTTCATCCAGTTTTGCATCCTACTTCCAAAAGGATATGAATTAGCCTTCGGGGACTTTAATACTCAAGGTTTTCAAATAGTTGTCAAAGTCAAAATGCTCCTGATTCCCCTTTGTGCAGGATTCCTGACTGCGTAGAGCCAACAACCACCATCCATTCAGCCAAATGGATTTACTGTTTTTCTTCATTCTAAACCTGCAGAGGAGAACAATTGAAACGCACATTTCATCATTGGAGGTTCTAGACCAGAGCCAGATGCGTCACACACTGGCCATGCCCATGCTGGGTTCAGTGAAAGGGAAAAAAGTCGCGATATGTCATGTGATGCCACCATGATGACGCAAGTTTGACACCCGTGGTCTAGACCAGGGGTCCCCAACCTTTTGGACCTCAGGGACCACTAAATTCACAATTTTAAATCCAACAGACCACTAATATGATCTGCCTAATGACTGGCTGGGTGGGCGTGGGTAGGTGTTCATGTGACTGCGTAGGCAAGGCCAACTTGATGTCACTCACGTCGAGGGTCTACTCGCCCCTCCCCTCCCAGCCACTCCTCGCCTGCCCGCCTGGGCTCCTTAGGGCCCAAATAGGAAGCAGTTGTTGGAGCTAAGCAGCCACCACGAGAAAGAGTTGGCAAAACAACTCCGTTCAAATTGGATCTGACCGAGAAGGAGGCTCAGCAGAAGCACCTCACTGAGGACTACGAGCATAGGCTTTCCAAGCAGAGGGAAGACCTGCAGGAGTGCACGGCCAGGTACCGGTGCCTGGTGGCTCAGCGGGCTGAGATGGTCAGCCAGTTCCAGACCATGATGCAGTCCCACTGGAACAAGGCCCTCCAGCTCTTTGCCACCAGCAGCACTTCCCTCCAGCCTTCACCCAAAGCCCCGCACCAGGAGGCTGAAGCAGACCCCAAGTTGGAATTTCTGCCCCCCTCCGACCTGCACAAAAAGACCCCAAAGGGGCAGACTCTCTGCAGCAACACAAATATTAATTGCACATATCCAATCCAGGGGCCGTAGTTTGAGGACCCCTGATTTAGTGCAATATAAAAAATGCAAATAATTTTTCTGCGGACCACCAAAATTTTCTTGCGGACCACCAGTGGTCCACGGACCACCAGTTGGTGACCGCTGGTCTAGGCAGTCACTTGTCTCAAATGGTACAGGGTCTCCTGCTTGAGCAGGGAGTTAGGCTAGATGTCCTCTAAAATCCCTTCCAGCTCTGTTCTGATTGATGGTATTTTTCATTTCTGTTGAGAGTAAAACTCTTGGAGAACTTTGAGTTAAGGGAAAGCATACAAGAGCCCACTCACATATACAAGCCATGATTCAATTTTGACAGTCGTCAAAGGGTATTGCAGACATATTGGTTGTTTTTCCATTGTCTGAAGTTTCTCTTTGCTGTGGTTTCAGCTCTTTCTACATCTGATAATGTAGATCCCAACTGAATTTTTTTTTTTAAAAAAATCCCTTTCTAGCAGCCAAAACAGCTCAATGGTGGATTCAATTTTCCTGAGAATTGATGGGCTCCCATGGATACAGTCAAGCAAGCACTGGACAGCCATCTGTCAGAGATGCTTTAATTCAAATTATTGCTCTAAGCAGGGGGTTGGACTGAGGGCCTTAAATGGCCCCCTCTCAGCTCATGTTTCAACCATTCTAAGTCCAACATTCAACATCTGGATTCCAGACACATTCTTCTCCCAGACTCACACATGTTGATCTTTCCACATAAGAGGGATTCCAGTAGCCAGACTGATTTAAAGCTGGTTTGGGAGGAGAAATTCCCTGGAAACTGCTTAATACAATTAAGTCAAAACTCCTTCTTCCCTAGAGGCACCAGAGGGATTCATGTTATTCGTCCTTTCTGTTTTAGAGAGGCTGGAAGGATATGTATAATTAATTTCTGATACACATGAGATTTTATAACGGCAGTAATCTTAATGCTCAAGGTTCAGTATTAACAAAGGCAATTTAACTAAATCGTGCTATCATATGTGGAAAATTTCACTTTGGAGCAAATGTGTCTTTGAACTCCACATTGTTACTGTGCTGGAAACTTTTCGTTTTTAAGCTAATTGAAAGCAGAAATTTCCAAGAATACGGATTTTGAAATCAAGATGTTGCTGTATGAATTCAACCTTCTAATAAATGCTTAATTTGGAAGAAAACAACACTTTGCTTATATAATTGCCAAATATAGGTAGCCCTCGACTTTATGACCACAATTAAGCCCAAAATGTATGTTGCTAAGTGAGATGTTTGTTAAGTGAATTTTGCCCCATTTTACGACCTTTCTTGATACAGTTGTTAAGTGAATCACTGCAGTTGTTCAGTTAGTAATATAGTAAATTATGAACAGTAGAGTCACGGTGAGGGTGATTTATAAAAGTCAAGATGGCGGACTTGACCTCATGACTGAAGTCTTGCCCCCTATTTACATAGGTTGCTGAATACACCGCAGCTTCTGAGATCTGGGAAAAATGATCTTACCTATAAGGTAAACGCAAAGATGATTTACTGAACAAGCCTGTTTGCGTTTCTCTCCTTGATCATTTTGATAAATAACTCAAGGCAACTAGCATAATACTCCTTCCTCTTCCTATTTTCCCCACAACAATAAACCCCTATGAGGTGAGTTGGGATGAGAGAGATTATGACGTATTTTTCAGAGTATAAGACGCACCGGAGTATAAGATGCACGTTGGTTTCTCTCTCTCTCTCTTTCTCTCTCTCTCTCTCTCTCTCTCTCTCTCTCTCTCTCTCTCTCCCCCCCCCCCCTAAACACAAACATGCTTTGTCAAGAGGCAACTGGACTGTTTTTGTTTTTGTTTTTGTAATTTAATGGTTAGCACACTCTCTGACAATCATTGAGGCCACTTGGAGGTTTATCTGTGGAGGTTTATCCAAGAAGGTTAGGAATAATGGATGGAAACTGATCAAGGAGAGATTCAACCTAGAAATAAAGAGAAATTTTTCTGACAGTGACAACAATCAACCAATGGAACAGAAGTTGCCTTCGGAAGTTGTGGGAGCTTCATCACTGGAGGCTTTCAAGAAGAGACTGGACTGCCATCTGTCAGAAATAGTGTAAGGTCTCCTGCTTGGGCGGAGGGGGGTTGGACTAGATGACTTACAAGGTCCCTTCCAACTCTGTTAATCTGTAAAAACCTATTTACACTATTCAGGTGACCCTGAAGGCACAGATAAACCTGCAAGTGGCCTCAACGACTCTGAGAAAGAGTGCTACCCACCAGATGACTGCAAGGAATATAAATCCTTCCATTCACCACCATTCAGTCAGAACTGAAGAAGCTTCTTGGATGAGAAGCAAAATGTCTTCAAGGAAAAACAAAGTCCAGTTGCCTCTTGAAAAAACATCATGACCTGGATGACTGAGAATCTCCATAGACATACACTCCTGAACCTCCTCACCATGATCAAACATTTTTTTGTAATACCACTATATCAATAATAAAAATTACAATACCGTAATTATTTTGAGAAGTCTCTGAAACCATTATTCAAAGCTCTCAGCGGTTGTGCATCTCTGCAGTATAGGAAAAGATCAACCAAACATCATTCTGTACAGAGGTTAAGAATATCCTTGTTGTGAACATGGACAAATGCTAACTACTCAACGTGTTGCCTGATCAGGGCCTTTCCTTTTACGCAGGGTGTGGTGGTATACATAGTAGTTATATCTGAGCAGCCTAGTTCCTAAATGCAATACTTGGATAGAGAATTTTCAAGTAAAGGCGAAAATTTGTAGCTGAGGCTTGAAATGAGGGGTCCTTGGTTGCTCTCTGTGTTTGGTTGTTTTCTTGCAAATGTTTCATTACCCAAACTAGGTAACATCTTCAATGTTAGTAAGGAGTGGATTTTGCTCTCAGTTTATATTCTAGTGCAGGAGTGTCAAACTGGAGGCCTATGGGCCGGATGTGTCACGCACAGGCCACGCCCACCCCAGCTCCGTGAAGGGAAAAATGTCGTGAAACGTCATGTGACAGCAACGTGATGCCGTGAGTTTGGCACCCGTGTTCTAGTGGCTTGCCTTGACTATAAACTGAGAGCAAACCCCATTCCTTAGTAGCACTGATAATGTTACCTAATGTGGTAATGAAACGTCTGCAAGAAAATCACCAAACTCAGACAGCACCAAGGACCCCTCAGAACTTGCAAGTCCTGGATAATGGATGATTCCCTTGCAGAATGGCCATAGCCGATTATGGGATTTGTCCCAGAACCTAGCTTAAAATGTCTGGACTGCAGAAATGATGTTGGAAAGAATGATAGACACATTCCTTCTGATGGAGCTTTGACTGGATAAAAATACACACTGTTGGACTCAGAACAGAGCTGCCTTAATGCTACATCTGGTTTTGAGAAAGCTCTCAGATTTGCTCCCATGATAATCAATGGAAAAATGTATATATTTTTTGCATTCCTAGCTGCAGGACATTTACTTGAAGATAAAAGTTCAGGATACAAAGTTCTCTGTTCACACAACATGGTTAAAACCCTAACCCAATTAACCCTTGACTCTGTTGGTGAAGATGCTGACCCAGATTATGTCCCTATGGATTTTTCTCCCCCCCTCCTTTTTTTTGCTAAAAACAAAATAGGAAATTACAGTCTTCCAGCCTCCTTTGTAGGGAGGCTGAAAAAGTGGCCAACAAATGACTAGGTAACCTTGAATGACCAATTGCTGGGTATGGTAGCCGAGAAAGGGATTGACTGCATCAGTCATGTTGGGCAAGTCCAGCCAATGTAACACAGAATACAGAATAATAGAGTTAGAAGGGACTTTGGCGGTCTTCTAGTTCTTCTCAAACAGGAGACCCTACATCAGGGGTCTGCAACCTGCTGCTCCGGAGCCGCATGCGGCTCTTTGGGCTCTCTGCTGTGGCTCCCTGTCACCCTGTCGTGGCAGAGGGATGAAAGAGCCATCATCCTGTCATGGCAGTGGCATTGCTGGAGCCTTAGTGCGGGAGCGAAGTGCCCCTCTACTTGCCTTTGCATGGCAACAGCATTCTGCCTTCATTGTGGTATATTTGCTGTTGCCCCCAGAAAAGAGGGCTGGGAGAGAATGGCGGGGGCGGATCTTGCGGGGTGGGGGCCATCCCCCAAGCCTGGCCTTCCTCCTCCCTTGTTGGCGGGGCCAAGAGAAAAGGGTGCAGCGTGGGAAAGTGCTCCCCTCCCCCGCAGAGCACCGAGCACAACAGCCCGGGGGGGGGGGAGATGGCCCAAGTGGCTCTTTGAGTGTTTAAGGTTGCAGACCCCAGCCCTACATCATTCTGGACAAATGGCTATCTAGTCTCTTCTTAAAGATCTCCTGTGTTACCTTCTGGAGGCAAGCTGTTCCACTGGTTAATTGTTCCCATTATCAGAACATTTCTCCTTAGTTCTCTTTTGCTTCTCTCCTTGATTAGTTTCTCCTTGTTTAGTTTCTACTTTACTTCTCTGCTTGATCAGTTTTAGTTTGGTTTAGTTTAGTTCTGTGACTTTCGCCTTGGTTCTTTCCATCTTGCAGGTTGTTAACTGGGCCATAGTAATTAACACTGGACTTAGTGGTAAAGTGAGATTGAGTTTCATTAGGCTGCTCTTCAGACCCAGTGGCAAAATGTGAAGACCGCAGACCTTTTGGAGAGGAACATGTTCGTAGAGAAGTCCTCAAAATTTGACCCATCTGTGTTGATCAATTTTAAGCACGAGTTTGAGAATGAAACTCCAAGGAAAACATGAGTAGGATCCTTCAAGTCCACTATTATTAGTGATGTTTAGAATAGAATAGAATAGAATAGAATAGAATAGAATAGAATAGAATAGAATAGAATAGAATAGAACAGAACAGAACAGAACAGAACAGAACAGAACAGAATAACAGAGTTGGAAGGGACCTTGGAGGTCTTCTAGTCCAACCCCCTGCTTAGGCAGGAAACCCTACACCACTTCAGACAAATGGTTATCCAACATCTTCTTAAAAACTTCCAGTGTTGGAGCATTCACAACTTCTGGAGGCAAGCTGTTCCACGGATTAATTGTTCTAACTGTCAGGAAATTCCTCCTTAGTTCTAAGTTGCTTCTCTCCTTGATTAGTTTCCACCCATTGCTTCTTGTCCTACCCTCAGGTGCTTTGGAGAATAGCTTGACTCCCTCTTCTTTGTGGCAACCCCTGAGATATTGGAACACTGCTATCATGTCTCCCCTAATCCTTCTTTTCATTAAACTAGACATACCCAGTTCCTGCAACCGTTCTTCAGATGTTTTAGCCTCCAGTTCCCTAATCATCTTTGTTGCTCTTCTCTGCACTCTTTCTAGAGTATTTGTATTTGTATTTGTTTATTTGTCAAGCATATAAGATTATAAGCAAAGTATAAACAGTAAAACATGATTGAATATATATGTAATAGTACAAGCATGAATAAGAGTAAAAGAGGTAAGAATATATGTGTACATTAGGACAGGAACGGTAGGCACGATTGTGCGCTTATGCACGCCCCTTACCGACCTCTTAGGAATCTCAACATCCTTTTTGCATTGTGGCGACCAATGAGTGACCAATGAGTTTGAGATCCTTCTCCTTGGTAGGCTAATTTAGAGCAGTGTTTTTCAACTTGGCAACTTGAAGATGTATGGTCTTCAAGTCCTAGGCTGGAGAATTCTGGGAGTTGAAGTCTTCAGGTCACCAAGTTTGAAAAATACTAACTTAGGGCATAAATTGACCTACTTAATATTTTTGGATGGGAGACTCCAGCTTTCATACTTTAGGCATGAAAGCTACCTTGATGACTTTGGGCCGGTCACACTCTCTCAGCCCAATCCATCTCCCAGGGTTGTTTTAGTTGAAAAAAAATAGGAGCAGGAAGGTGTGTTGGATAGGTTTTCTGCCTTGAGTTGTTTGTAACAATAAAGGTGGGATGCAAATAAATAAGGGAATCTCAGCTCTGTAGGCTAGATTGAGAAGTGGGACACCCCCCCAAAAAAACAACAACTCAAAAGAACCTCCTGGGAAGGTCAATAGTAAGCTACTTCCTCACTGTTGCCAAGAAAACTGCATTTTGTATCCACAAAGGTGCCCGGATTCAAACTTGAAGGAGGCTTCTTTATATGTGCATTTTATTTAATTTATTTGCACCCCACCTTTAGTATTGTTACAAATAACTCAAGCGGCAAACATATCCACCACGCCTCCCTCCTCCTATTTTTCCAACAGCAACCCTGTCAGGTGGGTTAGGCTGAGAGAAAGGGACCACTAGACCAGGGGTGTCAAACTCAAGGCCCTGGGGCCGGATTCCGGCCTACGAGGTACTTAGATCTGGCCTGCGGGGCTGCCCTGGAAACAGTGAAAGACCGGCCTGCGGTGCTTCTGCCAGCAAAAATGGGCTCCCGAGCTCCATTTTTGGCTGCCACGGCCTCCTGCAACCCTCTGCGAGTGAAAACGGAGCTCAGGGGGGCCCTCCCAAGCTCTTTTTTCACTGGCAGAGTGTTGCAGGAGGCACTGGCAACCGAAAAGGGAGCTCGGGAGCCCGTTTTCGCTGGCAGAGTGCTCGGGCCACCACAGGCGTCCCCGACATGAGCAGAGGTGGGTTCTTGCCAGTTCAGACCAGTTCTATAGAACCGGTAGCGGGAATTTCCCCCCGCTTGCCGAACCTGCAGCGATGGCCGGCTGGACACGCCCCCGAACCAGCTCTCTCGGTGGCGCCGTAGGCGCCGCCATCTTGGTTTTTAGCACTGGGTTTTTAGCACTGCGCATGTGCATGCATGCAAAGCGCGCCTGTGCATGTGCATGCATGCAAAGCGCGCCCACGCAGTGCGCAATGCCTGCATGCCCACGTGGCACGTCAGGAAGAAAACCGGCAGCGAGATAAGCCAAAACCCACCCCTGGACATGAGTGATGTCGAGCTGGCCACATATCCCCTGGCCACCCCCTGCTCCCCTGAGGTCAAACACAACCCTGATGCGGCCCTCAATGAAATTGAGTTTGACATCCCTGCAGTAGACCAAACTCTGTATATGGCTGTGTGTGAATGCTATTCCTTGTTTTGTATATGTAACATCTTCTATTACAGTGTCCTTGATTTAAAAAAAAACCCCAGGCATCAGAATGATCTTGAGAATGGCAGTGAGGGTTATCACTGCTCCTGGTCCTCCTTTTCTTACGATAATAGCTCTGTGTTCCCTACTTCAGATTAAAGTGGCCTGTGATTCATGAAAGCTTAAGAAAGAAAGAATTGATTTCTTATTTAAAGTGCCTCAAAATTCATTGCTTTTACTGCCATGGCCATCCCTACAGAGCAGTGTTTTTCAGAGTTGGCAACTTTAAGATGTGTGGACTTCAACTCCCAGAATTCCCCTGGGGTAAAAGTTGCCAAGTTTGAGAAACAGTGCTGTAGAGATATGATGCAAGACAGTTGTGATTTGTGCAGAGTGTTTTTTTTTAAAGCAGTGGTGTCTGTGGGCGGTTTCTGCTTTTGCTCTAAAAAAAATTATGGCATGAAAATAAATAGGATCCTTGATGCAAAAGCTTTTTCCATGGAGACTTAGGGGAGGGGGCTTTTAAAAATGCATAGGGTATCTGATGAATGAAATAGTTTGATTTCCTGCTCCCACAGCATTTGAAAAGCCAGTTGGCAAAATGAGGGCTAAGCATTTTGTTTACTGCTCTCTTTAAGGATCCGTAAAGTGTTTACATTAATTATTAGTTAAGTAAATAGCACATTATTTTCATCCTTGCCTGTAGCTCTGAAAGG
>JALIGW010000003.1:4089953-4199953 GCA_023053685.1 Diadophis punctatus similis | reverse complement strand
CTTTACAGCCCTCTCTAAGCGGTTTACAGAGTTCAGCATATTGCCCCCAACAATCTGGGTCCTCATTTTACCGACCTCGGAAGGATGGAAGGCTGAGTCAACCTTGAGCCGGTGAGATTTGAACAGCTGAACTACTGAACTAGCAGTCACTGAAGTAGGTTGCAGTGCTGCTTTTAACCACTGCGCCACCTCGGGAATGGTCTGGCCATGAATCTGAGCTGAATCCCAAGCCTCCTTGTCTGCACTTGCAAATGCATCTTTCTTAACCAAGCCTGGCCATTAACTGGTCACCCAGGGAGATGGCATCTGAATAGACTCAGCATGTAGAATTGAGCTTGTAAAGGATAAATGAGCTTTGGAAGAGAGAAAGAAAGAGATTGCTTAGGCAATGTTTTTAGTATAGCTGTTACCAATCCCTTTTATTGTGTTCTTTTGGAGCAACTTAATTAAGGGACCGAAGACCTTCAAAAGCACGTAATTTTTAACAACTGTAAAACCTGTTCCTAGCTGCCTCTTTTGAATAGATGTTCTGAGGCAGCTGTTCCCAAGGGGCAGAATTTTAGAAGTGTGTATAGGTACTCTTTGACTTACAACCACAATAAAGTGCAAAATTTCTATTGCTAAGCCAGAGTACTAAGTATGTTCACCACCTTGAATTATTTATAAAAGCAATGGTGGTATAAGTGAGTTTTTGCCTCATTTCACCACCTTTTGCCATAGTTGTTAAGTGAATCACTACAGTTGTTAAAGTGAATCATGTGGTCATTAAGTGAATCTACCTCCCGTATTGACTTGGCTTGTTCGAAACCAACTGGGAAGGTTACAAACAATGATCACATGATCCCCAGAGCGTGCAACTTTCATCAATACATGCCAGTTGCCAAGCATCTGTGATTAGATTAGATTAGATAATTAGAGTTGGAAGGGACCTTGTAGGTCATCTAGTCCAACCCCCTGCTCAAGCAGGAGTCCTTACACCATTTTGGATAAATGGCAGTCCAATCTCCTTTTGAAAGTCTCAAGTGTTGGAGCTCTCACAACCTCCGCAGGCAAACTGTTCCACTGGTGATCGCTCTCACTGTCAGAAAGTTCCTCCTTATTTCCAGGTTGAATCTCTCTTTGGTCAGCTTCCATCCATTATTCCTTGTCTGGCCTTCTGGTGCTTTGGAAAACAGCCTAGTCCCCTCCTCTCTGTGGTAGCCCCTCAAGTATTGGAACACTGTTATCATGTCACCTCTGGTCCTTCTCTTCGCCAGACTGGCCATGCTCAGTTCCTGCAACTGCTCTTCGTATGTTTTAGTTTCCAGTCCCCTTCCCATCCTGGTTGCTCTCCTCTGCACTTTCTCTAGAGCTTCAATTTTTTTTATAGTGTGGTGACCAGAACTGGATGCAGTACTCTAGTTGTGGTCTAATTAAGGCTTTATAGAGTGGTATTAGTATCTCCCTAGTCCTAGTTTGTATCCCTCTGTTAATGCAATTTAGAATTGCATTGGCTTTTTTGGCTGCCGCTGCACATTGCTGGCTCATATTTAGTTGGTTGTCCACCAAGACTCCAAGATCTCTCTCGCAGTCGCTGCTATTGAGTGTGGTTTCACCCAGTTTATATGTGTATCTTTGGTTTTTCTTATTTAAGTGTAGGATTTTACTTTTCTCTGCGTTGAATTTCATTTTGTTTGATTGGGCCCAGTGTTCAAGTCTGTCAAGATCCATCTGGATCCTGAGCCTGTCCTCTGGGGTGTTAGCTACTCCTGCCAGCTTGGTATCATCTGTGAATTTGGTTAGTTCCCCTTCTATTCCCTCGTCTAGGTAGTTTATGAAGATGTTAAAGAGTACTGGGTCTAGGACGGAACCTTGTGGTACCCCACTGCTTACTTCTCTCCATGTGGACTTAGACCCATTGATGACTACTCGTTGGATGTGGTTAGTCAGCCAGTTGTTAATCCATCTGGTTGTATAGCTGTTTATCCCACTTTTTTCTAGCTTACGGAGAAGTAGGTTGTGGTCCACTTTGTCAAATGCTTTGCTGAAGTCCAAGTATATTATGTCCACTATATTTCGCTGGTCTATTAATTTTGTCATAGTGATGACTCAGGGCACGGCACAGAGATAACACAAACAGCTCTCAGTTCAAACCGGCCCTTTTAGTGCTCCAAATCTCCCCCAAACAAAGCTCAAACAGCCTCTGGTTGCAATTAGGCCAGTCGGCACACAACACTCCAGGAACTCAGTGTTTGTTCCCAACAAATGCCCCTCCCCACAGTGTCTCCTTAGTCTCATTCCCCAGGTGTGCCTGGTGAAGCTGGCTGGGGCACTCTCCTCTTGAGTGGCCTCCTCCATCTGAGCTGATCCCGCCTCCTCTGCACTCTCCAAGCCCTTGCATCAGAAGGGGCTGGTTCATGCTCCTCGCCTGAGCTCCGTTCCTTCTTGCCTGCAGGCCTTGCTAATTCCGAACAGCCTGGCCTGGCCTGACTCTGCCCTTACCCAGTTTCCTCCAAGGCCAATGGAGCTGCCCTCTCACTCGCTGTCAGTTCTTGTTCCAGCTCATTTTCCACCGCAGAGTCAGACTCCGACAGGGGCATGACAACGTCCAAATTTTGATCATGTGACAATGGGGATGCTGCAAGGGTCATAAGTGTGAAACCCAATCATAAGTCACTTTTTTCAATGTCATTGTAACTTTGAAGGTTTTCTAAACATGGTTGTGAGTCAAGGACTACCTGTAAAACAGGGTTCTATTTAAAATTGGGATTACTCTTGTGGGAAGCCACCCCCTCTCAGAAGAATGAAATATTTTAGGAAATATTAAAAAGGCAGAATATTATATTTCCCTAAAGGAGAAATGGAGAAACATGCTCTTGGAGACAGAAAGCAGCCCCCAAGTCTTTCTTAATAGTCCCCAGCAGATATTTCATGCCCATTGAGAAAGATTGGGTCATCCTATCTACAAAACAAAAGACCTTCAGCTCCAGGATGATGGGATGAAGGTATGACCCCTCAGGACATAATAGGATTAAGCCACTACCATCTAGCAGCAGAGCTCACCACATTGTACAATCTTCTGGGGACATTGCATCACCCTCCAGGCTTCATCCAAACTTAGCTCAGACAATCTATAAGCCAGCTATGACCCCTGACAACAGCCAATAGAATACATGTTCTTGCACAGGAACAGGAAGCTCAAGTTCAAAGCCCAAGAGAAGGTATAAAAAACCCTCACTCTCAACTCCATGTGGTCAGCTGCAACAGAACCACCCATGGGGTTCTGCTTCATCAATAAACCATCTTTCCAATCAGCCTCCATGTTTCCAATGTCTTTCTCCCAACTTGGAACTGAACCAGATGGATATTTCTTCCAACACTCTCTTGTTCAGATGATAGCCCATGTAAAAGAAAAGAAAAATCTCCTGGCTGGGAATAGATTTTTTCCCCTCCCTCGTTCAAGTTTTCTAGCCGTATTTTAGATCAGTCTCTTCCACAGGAATCTCCAATATGCTCAGATTGTCAAGTGCTCCGCTAAAGAGGCCTGAAGAATGTGGAACTCGGCTAGTGGCTTGACAGGCTCCTGTGTTTGCAGAGCCAGCCAGACATATGAGCAAAACTACCTGCAGGATGGGAAAAAAGAAAAGAAAAAGAAACAGGAGCTATTTCTAAACCCTTTTCCAGAGTACAAATAGTACAGGAAATTTCTCTTGCCGTCTTGGAAGAGAATAGCTTCCCCTGGACAAGAATGTGCTGTAGGGCCTGGCCAAGGCTAATTTTCCCAGCATTATGCAAACGAGGCAATTTAAAGAAGGGCGCTCAATAATGTTGCCGTTCCCTTGCAACGGTTTGGGATGTCAGCCGCCGTAACGTAAGGCCTTTGCGCTCGGCATACCAAGAGGTTGAGGACTCGTGAAAGCTCTGAACTTGCCTCGCTGACAAGCATCTCCAGTCGGGTGCCATGGGAGAAGTGCTCCCACGCTGTTCTGCAACAGAACAAGAACATTATTATTAATAGAGTGCCAGAAGAGCCCGCAGCTCTTTAAAAAGGTAGCACAGCCAAAAAAACAATTCCCAACTGAGAGAGTTTACCGCTGAAATTTTGACAGGGGTGTAAGAATAAGAGAGGAGGTAAAGAGAACAAAAGGGGTAGCTAAGAAACAAATGTAAGCCAATGCAATTCCAGGGCATGACTCATTTTTTTTAAAAAGTTAATTTGGGTTTTCCCTTCTGCTGTCCCTGATGCCATTAAAGATCAGCTTAAAAACGCCCCTCCTTTTCCCCAAGGGACGGGCCTTCTCAAATGCAACAGGATTTGTGTCTTCCCATCCTCTCTTAACCTGTGTATACCCTCCAGATGTGTTACTAGGATGTGGTGATGTGTAGATCATTTTGGCAGAAATGTTTCACTCAAAATCCAGTAAGATTCCTCAAAGCTTTGCTGCTTTGTAGTTTTTCCAGTTTCCTCCTGTAATACAAGGGTCAGAAAATTGCTTCATACTTAATGCACCAAAGCAGGGGTCTCGAACCTTGGCAACTTTAAGCTTGGTGGACTTCAACTCCCAGAATTCCCCAGCCAGCTGGCTGGGGAATTCTGGGAGTTGAAGTCCACCAGGCTTCAAGTTGCCAAGGTTGGAGACCCCTGCACCAAAGGACCAAACATTAGTTCTGATTGAACCAGCTTCTCCATGAGGGAATCAGGATGGTATGTCATGTTCCCCCCAAAAATACACAGTTTTTAGCACTGGACCAACTCCTGTCAGGGTACAGGTAGTCCTCAACTTACAACCATTCATTGAGTGTCTGTTCAAAATTACAATAGCTCTAAAAATGACTTATAACCAGTCCTTGGATTTACAACCGTTGTAGCAACCCCACAGCCATAGGATTAAAGTTTGGGTGTTGGAAACCAGCATGCATTTATGACAGTTGCAGTGTCCTGGAGTCATGCGATTGCCATTTGCAAACTTCCCAGCTGGCTTTCGACAGGCAAAGTCAGTGGGGAAGCTGGATTTGTTTAATGACTGCAGGATTCACTTAACACCTGCTCTAATTGACTTTAACAGTGATGTTAGAAAAGGTTGCAAAATCGGACACGCCTCGCTTAACAACTGCTTTACTTAGCCATGGAAATTCTGGTTCCAGTTGTGGTCATAAGCCGAGGATACTTGTAGAGATTAACAGTACTTTGGCCTCTTTTTTTTCTTCTTCACCAGCAGCCCTTTCGCTTCTTAAAAATATTCCTCCCCAAATTGAAGGATCTGCTGAATGGGCTGAGGCAGAGGGAGCAACAGGGAACAGATAAAAAAAAATTTTTTTTATTTTTTTTAAATTTTTTTAAACATTCTTCATATAAATATCCATACATATACCATGATGTATTATCAAGAATTAACATAAAATGTTTTTGTTATATATCCCATGTTCAATATCCAAATATAGTATTTTAACTTCTATCATTACTAAAATTGCTTATCTGAGCTAGCATATTAAATTCAGTCACTCCCTTCCCACTGTGCTTCTCCCCTTCTCCTACTTTCTTCCTCCTTCTCTCCTCTCTTCCTTCTTCTCCTTCTTCCATCTATCTTTTTCTCCTCCTCTCCTCCCTCTTCTTCTTTCCTCTTCCTCCCCTACCTACATTCTTCCTTCTCTCCTCCTCTCTCCTACTTCCTCTTCCTCCCTCTTCTCCTTTCCTGAGTGTATTTATTTTCAATATCTTTTTAATAGACAGATAAGTCATATCTCTCCTTAACTTACATTTAAAATTGTTATTCTTAAATCTTTTTAAATCCAAAAATCTGGAACAGATAAAATTTGACCAGAATTAAATTCTACAAGCCAGGTTCTGCTGCCCCAAATTCTGTAACTATTTCCGCTTTACCTCTGGTTTTTTCTGTTATACCCCAAATCACAGATCAGGCTATTCCTATTTCCAGAGAAACTGTTTGGGAGGGCTAGAAACAGAGATGAGATAATCAATCCCTTTTAATTGCATGCACATTAATTTGAATCAATTTTCTGTTTTTTTCCCCAATAATGTTCTTCCTCATTAAAAACATTCTTCTATTGGAAAGATGTGAATTTAGCCGTACGTGACACCTGCATCTTTCTCCTCTGTTCTCGAAATTAAAAACAAAACCAGGGCATTGAGATGCAGTTGGATTTCGTGTTATCAGTCAATCAATTTTTATTATGGACACCAGCATTACTACTTAGACCAGCATTACTACTTAGAACTTAGAATAATGGAGTTAGAAGGGACCTTGGAGATCTTCTAGTCCAGGGGTATGCAACCTTAAACACTCAAAGAGCCATTTGGACCCATTTCCCACAGGAAAAAAAAACAGTGGGAGCCACAAAACCTGGATGGGCATGGTCAACTCCACATCACTCACACCCCGCTTGTGAGCACCCTCCCAGCCCCGCCGCAGCCGGCCAGGGGGTCACAAGAGGAGGAGGAGGAGGAGGAGGAGGAGGAGGAGGAGGAGGAGGAGGAGGAGGAGGAGGAGGAGGAGGAGGGAACCCTCCACTGCGGCTTGTGCTCGTTCCTCAGCCAGCCTGGATTTCCAAAAAGTTGCCAAGAAAAAAGAAAATGAGTAGCGAAGAGCCCCAAGGAGAGCTTTCTGGGCTTTCCGAGAGAATGAGGAGAGAGAGAGAGAGAGAGAGAGAGAGAGAGAGAGAGAGAGAGAGGGAGGGAGGGAGGGAGGGAGGGAGGGAGGGAGGGAGGGAGGGAGGGAGGGAGGGAGAGAGAGAGAGAGAGAGAGAGAGAGAGAGAGAGAGAGAGAGAGAGAGAGAGAAGAGACTGGCTGATGGGTGAGCATCTTTGGCAAGGGCGCTCCGGCTTTCTCCGAGCCTGACCCCTGGGGTGGGCCTGTGAGGTTCGGTGGGGCCAGCCCCCTTTTCCTGCTGCCCTGAGCTTCTTACAGCTGTGGCTGGGCACTGTGGGCCCATCCCCCTTTCCATCATCATCCCCTCCTCCCGGATGCCATTCCCACCCCGCCAGCCCTTGTGTTAGTGAGGCCAGCATTGGTTGTGGCCATGTTGGGCCAGTGTCTCGGGGCGGAGAGCAAGTTCCGTGTCTCCCCAAGTGACTGAGGCACACCCAGCACCAAGAAGGGCCAGAAGAAGCTCCAGCAAGAGTGAGGCGCCAGAGAATCAGCCCCGGCAGTTTCTCCATCCCCCGCCGTCGCCCTTACCTTCTCAGGCCAGGAGAGGAGTGAGTGGGCGAGGGCGAGGGGCGGGGCCAGCTGGTGATGGAACAGGGAGCCACAGCAGAGGGCCCAAAGAGCTACCAGCTGCACAGGCTGCTGGCGGGTCACAACAGTATCATTCTGATTTTCCTCTCTTCTGATGCAACTAGAGTTGGCCTCAAATTTAGTGAGGTCTCTGAAATACTTGTACTATTTTTGCTGTGCATCACAGGAATAGTTCCTCTTAATGTATTGCTCTTCTAGCTGGCCTGATTTCAGACTCGAGTATTGAAATCCTGCTCACACTTCTTAAAACGTTTCTGTTATCTCCCCATATTTTACTATTATCTACTCCAAAAATGGCACAGTATTGGCTTTTTACAGCTTGATGTGCTATTTGCAAATCAGGAATGGCCAAGTTCTGCTAATGACCAGTTTCAATCCTTTTGAAATGGGTTGGTGAAGCGGTGAATGATATATTCATTTTTTGGAGGGGACGGGTAACTGTGAGTCCTTCATCACCTATCAATGATTTTAGCTGGACCTGCGGTGATCAAGTTGGGTGACCATGTATATTTCATAAGAATATAGAATGCAGTACTGCAAGCTATCTGACTGCCAGCTACCTGCAATTTGGCAGTTCAAATCTCACTAGGCTCAAGGTTGACTCAGCCTTCCATCCTTCTGAGGTGGGTAAAATGAAGAACCCAGATTGTTGGGGGCAATACGCTGACTCTGTAAACCACTTAGAGAGGGGCTGTAAAGCACTGTAAAGTGGTATATAAGTCTAAGTGCTATTGATATAAGTAAATGGGAATCAAGGCCTTGTTGACCACATTTTGTCCATTTTCAGCCTTTTATATACAGGTAGTCCTCAATGTATGACCACAATTGAGCCCAAAATTTCCTTTCCTAAGTGAGACAGTTGCTAAGTGAGTTTTTCCCTGTTTTAAGGCCTTTCATGCCACAGTTGTTAAGTGAATCACTGCAGTTGTTAAGTTAGTAACACATGGTTGTTAAGTGAATCTGGCTTTCCCCATTCATTTTGCTTGTCACAAGGTTGCCAAGGTGATCACATGATCCCGGGACACTGGAACCATCATAAATACATGCCGGTTGCCAAGTGTCTGAATGTTGATCACGTGATAACGCATCAATCATGCAATAATCATAAGTATGAGAAATGGTCATAGGTCATTGTACCTATGTACCTTTGAATGGTCACTAAACAGACTGTTGTAAGTCAAGGGCTACCTGCATGAAAATCATACACCTTAAAAGCTGAAGGACAATGCAATTCATGAACTCTAATGATGTATTGGTAGTTTACTGATCCCTGCAGTCTTCAGAGAGTCAAGATTTGGGGAAGTGACAGAATGACATATTGAAAAAGTGAAAGGTTCTAACAATAGCACAAAGGCCTCAATTACCTGGCAGTAGACAAATAACTTATCCATTCTGTTTCACTCTCTTGTTATTAATTAGCTCTCCTCTAACCAGTGCATACAATCAATTAAGCCTCTGCGCAGATGTTCGCCTTTGTCTTCACATCCCATTAGCTGACAGTAAGTTTTCTTATTCTAATTAAGCAGAGGAGCTGGGCTCTTTGCAGTTAAATGTGCTAAACAGACCTTGTTGAGTTTGCTTTGCCATTGTGTGGTTCATTTATTTATTTAGAAGATTTATATGCCTACCCATAGTACAAAATATAAATTTGGATGACTGACATACAATAAAATAACTCAACAAAAATAAAATAATTGCCAACAGCCAAGGTGTCATGATACTTCCATCTGAATATACACATTTCCTTACACTATACAGATACGTACTTTATGTATATTTCTATATGTTTATATGTTTAGCATATACCTATAATATACATACACTCCCATATAAATACATTGCTGAGCTCAGCTCTCATCTTGATGGCATTATAAACTTTCTTTGCAACTCATGAGAAGCCATATTCCATTATTTGGTTCACAGCATGGTTTCCAAAGAATTCTCCTTCCAGTTCTAAAAATAATAATAATAATAGACCATCATGGCTGTGTTTACACAATATTCATAAATATATCAAACAAAAACTTAGCAGATGTATTTGGAAAGCCAACTAAGGTTGGTTATGGTTTTGATGATTCCAGATCATTTGGTTATTTCAGTGTGTTATGAAAAAAAAAAGGATTGATTCAGTAAGTAGATTAAGCATGAATGAATGTAACTATTTTGCATGAAAGATGGGAACTGGGATTTAAGGATGTGATATATAAAGCATTTTCCTTCCAGTATCAGGAAACTATCTGCTATCAGCTTGAGATTGTTGGCATTGCTTTAAAATACTTTAAGTTCATTATGAATTGCTGATATTTCTAAGTTGTCTGTGATAGTATTATGGACCAAATATGTTTCTGTGTAAGAAATGGTGTAATATTGAAAACATTCTGATGGAGTTCCATATGTTGGTTCAGCAGCATTGTCCCTGATAGGACAAAAAATTAAACTTCACCTGTAGACCGAGCTAACAAAAGGAAGGGTGAGAAAAATGCAGGAACTATCCATGGTACTGAACTTCTAGCTTCCGGCCACTGATTTTCTGCACAACTTTAGATTCAAAAGAATCAGTAGATGCTAAGTCCCTTTGTATATAAACCTTTGCATCTCCATGGACTTTCTATTGTCTTTTGAACATACTACAAATATCTCATTAACTGACATGAGATGTATTATAAATGTCCGAGGAAGAAATTATGTTAGAAATTGTCTCTCGTGCTCATTTCTATGAACAGCTGAATGTGTCATCTTAAATATTCCAATCTTATCACAAAGAGAGTTTTTCTTTGCAGTTGCTCTTAAATGCTCTTCAGCATCATCTTTGCCAGAACATTTTCCCGTGCTAGCTTATTGTCAAAGGATAAGCAAAAGCTTATTTGTATATTACAAAATGTGTTTTTTTAAATGTTTTTGCTTTAGACAGTTGCTGCTCTTTTTATTTATTTATTTATTTATGTATTTATTTATTTATTTATTTATTTATTTATTTATTTATTTATTCATTCATTCATTCATTCATTCATTCATTTATTTATTTATTTATTTATTTATTTATTTATTTATTTATTTATTTATTTATTTATTTATTTATTTATTTATTTATTTATTTATTAGTGTTCTTCTATGGCACCCTACTCCCTGAGGACTCAGGGCGGCGTACAACATTTTAAAGAACAACTAAACAGTAAAATTATTAAAAACAATTTTTAAAAAGTTTAAAAAGACATACAAAACCATGCATACATGGGGGAAAGTTGTCACAAAATCACACCGCCTGCAGGAAGAGCCATGTCTTAATGGCTTTTTGGAAGGCCAGCAAGGTGGGGATAATTCGGATCTCTGGGGGTAGTTGGTTCCAGAGAGCAGGTGCCCCTACAGAGAAGGCCCTCCCCCTAGGCCCTGCCAGTCGGCATTGTTTGGCTGACGGGACCTGGAGGAGACCCACTCTGTGGGACCTAACCGGTCGAAGGGAAGTATGAGGTAGGATGCAGTCCCAAAGATAACCTGGACCTAAGCCATGTAGGGCTTTAAAGATGATGATCAACACCTTGAATTGCACCCAGAGACCAATGGGCAGCCAATGCAGCTGGCAGAATATGGGTGTTACGTGGGTGTATCTTGAGACACCCACCACAGCATGCGCAGCCGCATTTTGCACCAGTTGAAGTCTACGGATACTTTTCAAGGGTAGCCCCATGTAGAGCGTATTACAGTAGTCCAATCTAGAGGTGATAAGGGCATGAATGACCGTGAGTAGAGCCTCCTTCTCCAAGTATGGTCGCAATTGGTGCACCAGGCAAACCTGTGCAAAGGCTCCCCTAGCCACAGCTGTGAGATGTTGGTCTAATTTTAGCTGTGGATCTAGGAGAACCCCCAAATTGCGAACCCGTTCCGAGGGAGTTAATTTTTGTCCCCCAAGAACCAAGGAGGGACAGTCGGAATAGTCCTTCGAAGGCAATATCCAGAGCCACTCAGTCTTGTCGGGGTTAAGCTTGAGCCTGTTCCTCCCCATCCAGATCCTGACATCGTCCAGGCATCGGCACATTACATCCACTGCCTCCTTGTAGATAAAAGGGATTATAAAGCTAACAAATGCATGCAGAATATTTTTTTCAAGAGTAAAACATAACAGTTCTATGAAAAGGTATAAGTTCCTTTTCAGACTGTCTGGATTTGTGTATATTTTTTGCCACCGAATGTTATTAGAGCTTTGTTTATCTCCTGGTTAATGTATCAAAAAAGTTTTCAGAAACAAATCACCTTAGCTGTTGGAGCTTATTTCATCTATTTCATAATCCAAAAGGGAGAAAAAATGTTCATTAAGCACTAGTGTATAATGGAGGAAAGACTCTACATAAAATGTTTTAAGGAGCTTTGGACAAGTTCATTAAGGACTTTAACTTACTCACAATATTGGCTGTGTCTACATTGGTTGCGACATCCTGGGGTCACATGATCATCATTTGCAAACTTCCCAGCCAGTTTCTGACAAGCAAAGCCAATTTGGGAAGGCAGTGGATTCACTTAACAATGGCATGATTCCCTTAAACCACTGCAGTGATTTGCTTAACAACCATGGCAAAAAAAGGTCATAAAATCAACCGGGACTCACTTAGCAACAGAAATTCTGCTCCCTGTTGTAGTCGTAAATTGAGGACTACCCTTAATCTCATGGCTAATTTAAGAAGCAAAATCAGCGGTGGGTTGTTCCTGGTTCGGCCCGGTTTTGTGAACTGGTAGCGCCGGCAATGGGTGGCTTCGCCCACTCACCCAGGATGCTTCTGCGCAAACCGGTAGCAAAGGGTTTTAGAATCCACTACTGAGCAAAATGGTGCTTCTTACAATACTAGGCTGGTTATACAGCACTGGGGTATTGGATCAAATAACTCATTGTTCTTATTCATAGAACATGTATGTGTTAGTGGGTGTTTCTGCCTATCTGCCTAGCTCCAAGCAAATTAAAATACTATGGCTATTTAAATAGTAGACTGTAAAGTTTTCAGTGTACCTTGACTTTTATATGTGTCATAAAATATCGGTTTTCCCCACATCAGAAAGAATTTTGGCAGCCTTAGTTTGTCTTGCCTGGTTAAAAACCTTCAAGTCTGATTAGTTTTCTACCAATAAAGGCTGGATTAAATAAAACTTTTCTGTCTCTCCTTCTCTCCCTTTTTCTTTTATTTCTTTGTTTCTCCATTTCACTTGTTATAGAACAATGCAAATTATGATAGTGTTGCTAGCATTATGTAACTTGCAAAAGGTAACTCACATGCAGGCAAACCAGAAAAACCAATATTTTTTGAAAAAAAATGACAGAATCCAGGCAAGCAACTCATATTTCCAATAAAAACAAGAACTAAAAATGATATTTTAAATTCCCCTAAAAGCTAAGTAACCAAAATACAGCCAATGAACTGACCAAGCTCAAGGATTGTACTTCCTCATATGAATTTATCCTACTATTCAGATACCGTATTTTTCGGAGTATAAGACGCACCGGAGTATAAGATGCACCTAGATTTTAGAGGAGGAAAACAAGGAAAAAAGTATTCTGAACCAAATGGTGCAGTAATATATTATTTAATAAAATACCAGTGTAGCAGAATACTTTTTACAATCATGTATACTTTTTACAACCATGTACACTTTTTACAACCATGTATACTTTTTACAAACTTCAAACTTGACAGCTTTAAGACTAGTGGACTTCAACTCCCAGAATTCCTCCTCCAGTCATGCTAGCTCAGGAATGGGAGTTGAAGTCCACAAGTCTTAAACTTGCCAAGTTTGAAGACCCTTGCAACCCTAACCCCTAACCCAGGGGTCTTCAAACTTGACAGCTTTAAGACTAGTGGACTTCAACTCCCAGAATTCCTCCTCCAGTCATGCTAGATGGGGTAATTAGAAGGCAAAAACGCCCCAATTTTTGCAAAAAACGGCCCATTTTTCGCTCGGTTTTTTTTTGCGAA
Source organism: Diadophis punctatus similis (assembly GCA_023053685.1). Taxonomy (NCBI): domain Eukaryota; kingdom Metazoa; phylum Chordata; class Lepidosauria; order Squamata; family Dipsadidae; genus Diadophis; species Diadophis punctatus. The sequence goes on along the minus strand of JALIGW010000003.1, from coordinate 4,186,761 downwards.
AACAGGGCATGCAAAGGATCTGGGAAGCCTGCAGAGCACTCCTAGGGGGTGGGAAAAGGCAAAAATGCCCCAATTTTTGCAAAAAATGGCTTGTTTTTTTTTTGCAAAAATTGGATGTGGGGGCGGGACTTTGGGAGGCTAAAAATTGCTGTATTCGGTGTATAAGACGCATCGACATTTCCACCCTCTTTTGGGGGGCAAAAAGGTACGTCTTATACTCCAAAAAATACGGGTAATTATTTCAGGGTCCATCATCTTATGGCTGTTTTTTGTTCAAAAAATAAAAGCCATATTTTTTTGCAGCAATTGCAACAGAAATTCTCTTCCCTTGTTTATTTGAAATATGCTTTAGTATTTTCCCCCAGACTTGAACCCCTTTTATAATTTATAAAAATTGTAATTTATAATTTTTCTACCAACATTGACAAGTTTATTTCAGTTTTGTGCTTTGGTGTTGTAAACTCTCTGGGTTATTTCTACTATTTCCATTTGCATCTCTTTACTTCCGCAGGCATGGGGTGCGTTTCCATCAGTACGCTGACGACACCCAGCTGTACATCACCACCCCGTCTGACTTCAGGGAGGCAGTTGATGTAATGTGCCGATGCCTGGACGACGTTAAGATCTGGATGGGGAGGAACAGACTCAGACTTAATCCCGACAAGACCGAGTGGCTGTGGATAATGCCTCCTAAGGACCATGATAACTGTCCCTCCTTGGTCTTTGAGGGTGCGAAACTGGCTCCCTCAGGCCAGGTCTGCAACTTGGGGGTCCTCCTAGATCCACAGCTAAAATTAGACTGTCACCTTTCTGCTGTGGCTAGGGGGGGCCTTTGCACAGGTCCGCCTGGTGCACCAGCTGCTGCCATATTTGGAGAAGGAGGCTTTACTCACGGTCACTCATGCCCTTGTCACCTCACGTTTGGACTACTGCAATGCGCTCTACATGGGGCTACCCTTGAAGAGTATCCGGAGACTTCAGCTGGTGCAAAATGCGGCTGCGCGTGCTGTGGTGGGTGTGCCAAGGTACACCCACGTGACACAGATACTCCGCCAGCTGCATTGGTTGCCCATCGGTCTCCGGGTCCAATTCAAGGTGTTGATCACCATCTTTAAAGCCCTTCATGGCTTAGGACCAGGATATCTCCAGGACCGCATTCTGCCGCATACTTCCCTCCGACCGGTTAGGGCCCACAGAGTTGGCCTCCTCCGGGTCCCGTCGGCCAAGCAATGCCGGCTGGCGGGCCCCAGGGGGAGGGCCTTCTCTGTGGCTGGCCCCGTGCTCTGGAACCAGCTCCCCCCAGAGACCCGAACCATCCCCACTCTGCTGGCCTTCCGAAAGGCCATTAAGACATGGCTCTTCCTGCAGGTGGGGGGGACAGCTTAACCCATTCGAACTTACCCCCCAAGTATGTATGTTGCTGAATGGATGTTGTTGCTTTTATATTGTTTTTAAATTTTGTACTGCTTTTAAATTTTTGTAATTTTGTTTATTCTTGTATTTCCCTCTGTTGTACGCCGCCCTGAGTCCTTCGGGAGTTGGGCGGCATATAAGAATAACAAAATAAAATAAAATAAAATAAATACTTACATTATTACCCGTCATGGGATAAAAGGCTAGATTCAAATGTATACGGAAAAGAATTTAAGCCAAGCTTAGGCTAGATTGTGCTTTTCCTTTCTTTTCTGTTGTTTTGTCAAACTCACAGATAATAAAAGTAATTTTACAGAGGCTGTAGCATCTAGAACATTTTAGTCCTTCAGATCATAGTAGAGCGAACAACAACAACACAGAGATAAAAGCAAAACATTGACAGCAGCATCCTAAATATTTGCCAGTATTAGCACATGCACAGTTGAATAAATCAACAAATAACACACAGTCCACATTCAAAGGCTGAAGGCAGAGAGTGCCAGCTAAATGTAGGCAGCTGTTGTTTAATCTTACAAAACCAATTTGGCAAGAGTGCCTCCCAGCTCCCATTGATTTGCACTGCCATTCAGAACTACATTCATTTCCATAAATCACAATTAATCAAAAGCCACACATATAAAATCAGAAGGACAGTCCCCCATTGTGTGGGGAAACTCATTAAGTGCAGACCACTCTGTGGCTGGCAAGGATGATTTCCTGAGCTGCCATTGCAAGAAAAAAGCCATGATCAGTGTACATCTTGTTTCACAAAACAACATCAATAAAAAGAGGATAAAGGCTAAGGCTGTTGATAGCACACTCGCTCTGCCTGCACTAAGTCTGAAGTCCAACGTTCTGGCAACGTTAGGAAGAAGAATCACAGATAGCAGGTGAGAGCAAAGTTCTTTCTCTGCATGCAAAACAGAAGACTGACTTCCAGACAAAGTTGGCAATAGAAGAGAATATTTGTAACTCAGGATTGAACTGTGTGGTCCTTTGTGCTCTCTGAACTTGGTTGTTTTCTTGCAGACATTTCATTACCTAACTAGGTAACATCATCAGTGTATCACTATGAACATCTTAGATCATGGGTCTCCAAACTTGGTAACCTTGTGGACACTTCAACTCCCAGAATTCCCCATCTAGCCATTCTGGGCTGGGGAATTCTGGGAGTTGAAGTCCAAAAGTCTTAAAGTGCAAGCGTGGAGACCTTTGTCCTAACTCAAGCCAACTCCAAAAAAGCCAGAAAATTCCTGTGGCCTGGCATTCAGACAAATCAGCCATCAACAGACACACAGAGATAGACAGCATCTACATATCTCTCAAAATAAACAAAAATAAACAAAAACACCAAAGCACCCCTTTGCCAGCAGCCAACACCCATATGAGCAGAGATTAACACTAGACCAGTGGTGGGTTGCTCCCGGTTCAGATCGGTTTTTAGAACCGGTAGCGCACGTGCTCCAACCAATAGTAAAGGGTTTTAGAACCCACTACTGCACTAGACCAACAATCAAAAGTAAATAATATCCCAATCAAGGAACTACCAATATAGACAAACAAGCTAACAGTAAACAACAGCTTAATCAAAGAACCACCAAGAACATTGACAGGGCAAGCCACGAGTATATAAAAATAAGAGCAAACCCACTCCCTTCTAGCACTGATGATTTTACCAGGTTTGGTAAAGAAATGTCTGCAAGAAAACAATCAAACTCAGAGTCACCAAAGACCCCCAGGTTGGCAATGTTGAGCTAAATGGAGCAGTGAATTCCGTTTATATTTATATATTTATTTATGACGGAATAAGAAAATAAGTCTTAGAGGAGATAGATCTTTTCCTTTAGATCTAATCCTTAACAAAATGAAACTCGAGTATAAAGTCTAAGAATAACAAAATATTTATTTTGGTACGAAAGATATAAAAACAATACATCTTAATAACTACATCTTTGCGGTCTAACACACATCCTTCTTCAATGAAGGACCGGAGCAGAAGAAGGAGGAGTAATAGAATGGAATGTGTACATGCGCAGTTCACTCACCATGTGACTGCTTTGCTTTGCTAGGAATCTCTAAATCATAGAGTTCAGCTGACAATCAAAATTTACATCATGACAATTTACATATCAACATTTGAGACCGCTCATCTCTATACCGTATAATGTTCATCTCTATACCGTATAATGTTCAACTGATGTCTGATACTCCTTGGATAAGGAGTAAAGGAAAGGAAGCAACATCTGTGAAGAGATAGGGGAAAAAACCAACTATCTCGAGGGAAATATGAACAAACATTTCTCAAGAGAAGATATTACTGCATTATACTTTAGCAATTCTATCTTTTCCTTCAAGGTTACTTGGATGCTTACCTAAGCAAAATAATAGATAATAACGGGATTTGCTATATAGAATCAGAGTTGGGAAGGATCAGTTTGGTCACTGTGGTGTTTTGTTTGCACAACATACAATTAAACTGTGTCACTTAATGTTATTGAATGTGATTATGGTTTTTGAAAAGCTTGCGAATTACTTGGTCTTATTTGGTTAGCCACTCCATAAGACAGAATGCTGGATTAGATAAGGTTTTAGCTTGATTCATGAGTTCTTGTGATCTAACTTATTTAACATTCTTGAAAAGAGGTACAGAAAACTTCTGGTCACGACTATAATTCGTTCCATAACTTTGGTCACAACCTGATTTGGTCGTGACCTGAACCTAATTTTGGAAATTTGGTGCTTACAAAAAAATGGGGAAATTGGCCACAAAAAAAAATTTTTGGGGTGAATTTTTGGGTCGGAATCTGATTTGGTGGTGGTCAGAAGCATTCGTGACCAGAGATTCTACCGTATAGAAAGAAGGATCTGAGATAACTTATGAGATAGACAAAGGGCAAATTTAGTGATCCACCAAGGTCAAGAGACAGGAGAAATGGAAGATTATGAAAAAGAAATTATCCTTTTTTGCTATGGAAGACTAAAATTATTACCTCCCCATTGAACTATAACCCAACTGTTATGATTGGCTTCCATTAATATTCCTATTATTGACGAATGCCTTGCATTTCTGAATGCATTTCCATCTCTGTGTAGGTACTACAATATTTCCTGCTGAGTTCTAAAATAATAGATTCTCCTGCTTATTGTCTCTTGTTAGAACGTGCTCTGGGGCAGCAGCAGGAGCCCATGTTAAATGAGCAGAACTGTCTTTCTCAGTTCCCATCACAGTTGGTCTCTGAATTAAGCATTGGCTTAATGAGGAAGAAGCTCTCACAAAAATAGGAAGACAAATGGAGAGTTATCTAAAACCTCCTGCTTTCATTTTTGTCTAGACTCTTTGTCCTTTGCCATCATGAAGATATAGGAGAATTGCATGCAGAAGTGTTTGGTTGTGGTGGTGGTGGGGATATAAAAAGTCATGATAATGCTACAGTCATGTGATCAAAGCCTCACCCCTTTTGTATGTGCATCACAATTGTGACACTTAAAAAAGGGCATGGCTTCAACTGACCATCTCATAGTTGCTCCTGGTTGCAGAACATCTTTGTCAGAAGAATGAATCCTAGGTATATCTTGAGTCTTGACTTACTTTCATAGTAACTTTATTAAAAACAAATGGGTTTCCAATCAAGAATCCCTACAAAGCAGATATGTAAGCCCTTCTAGGTAGACCAGATCAGAAAACAAACACCAGCAAAAATACCAGAAGTCTACTTCATTGTTATAGTTATCATATCTTAAAGCCTGGCTGAGTTTCTCTTTCCCTCCCTCTTACAAGAGTCAAGGCAAGTCAGTCTGGATCTTTTTTATTTATTTTATTTATTGTATTTGGGATTCTTCTATGCCGCCCTACTCCCTAAGGCACTTCTATGCCGCCCTGCCTCCCACAGGTGGCACGCGGAGCCATATCTGCCGGCACGTGAGCCGTTGTCCTAGCTCAGATCCAGCGCGCATCTGCGCACCAGCCAGCTGATTTTTGGCTGGCGCAGAGGCTCTGTGAGGGCATTTTAGGTTTCCGGAGGGCCTCCGGGGGGCATTTTCGTCCTCCCCAGGCTCCAGGGAATCCTCTGGAGCCTGGGGAGGACGAAAAAAAGGCCTACTGGGCACACCGGAAGTTGGGAAACGGGATGTTTCTGGCCTCCAGAGGGCCTCTGTGGGGGTGGGGGAGGCCGTTTTCGCCCTCCCCAGGCATTGAATTATGGGTGTGGGCACTCGCATGTGCGTGATAGCGTGCGTGCACGCGCTTTCGGCACCCGAGGGAAAAAAGGTTTGCCATCACTGCCCTAAGGACTCAGGACGGCATACAGCATTTTAAAGAATACCAAACAATAAAATCATTAAAAACAATTTAAAAAGTTAAAAGAAACATACAGCACCATGCATACATGGAGGAGACCTCAGGTGTAAGGTTGTCTCAAAATCACCCCGCCTCAGGGGCGGATTCCTAATTTTTTTACAACCACTCTGTGGGCGTGGCTTATTTTGTGGGTGTGGCTTGTCGGCCATGTGACCGGGTGGGCATGGCTTGCCGGTCATATATTAGTTATTTCAGAGAGATGTTACTACTATTTTTGCTATTTTATACCTTACATGAAAAGCTTTGCATACAAAGTGTGTGTTACACCATGGCAACACAGCAACCTTTATATGCAGAAAATGCTATAGTTAAAAGACAAGCAAGTCTCATACAGCATTTTTGGTTTCAGTCATGGAGTCCTTAGACGAAAATATTGAGGACTGTTAAAAGATACTGTTCTTTTTCAATGTGTTTCTCAATGTTTTCGTCTAAAGAATAATGGTATAAAACTGTATAAAACAGTATAAAAGGTTAAGCTTTCGGAAAACGCCCACTTTGGGAAGCTTTAGGCAAAAGCGAAGGAAAAGTGTCAAATGCGAGCTTCTTATTATTTTCAAGCAAAGGGACGGGGAAAGACTTAATTGTCGGTTTCTGGGCATGCACAGAAGAAAATATTTTTTTAAAAAAAATTTTTTTAATGGCGGCGCCCAGGCACAGGCAACCGACCGCACCGGTACTGTGATGTCACCAGCGGGCCACTACCGGTGCTATAGAGTGGACCGCACTGGTAGGAACCCACCACTGCCCCGCCTGCAGGAAGAGCCATGTCTTAATGGCTTTTCGGAAGGCCAGTAAGATGGGGATGATTCGGATCTCTGGGGAAGTTGGTTCCAGAGAACAGGGGCACCTACAGAGAAGGCCCTCCCCCTGTGCCCCGCCAGTCGGCATTGTTTGGCTGACGGGACCCTGTGGGACCTAACCGGTCGAAGGGAAGTATGAGGTAGGATGCGGTCCCGGATCCTCTCTCCTTCCTGTCTTTCTGGGCTAAGTTTATGTTTTTGTTACAAGTTGGTGCAAACTCTCTTCAAGGCTTTGTCTTTCCAAGTTAGTTTTTCATTTTAGCCATTCCTGGATGGCAGCTGTAACATAGCAGCTGAGAGCCAGCTGTGAATCAAGAGTTCTATTTCTCACAGCTCACATCTATCTCCAGGCAAATGAACAAAACATTGTTGACTTATTCTAGTGGATTGCTGCAGGAAAATCTGAGAGGGTGAGTGCAGGGTAAATAGTGAGAAACTGCTCTGTAAATCTTGCATTGTAAGCCACAACTAATCTGTGTATGAGTAAGTGTTAAGCCAGCTAAAGGGTCACCATCAGTGAGCTGTTGGATAGTATTACTTGGTCTGCTGTATGGATGTTTGAGTGGTTCAGGGTGGGGAATTCGTGGCGGGTGGGGCGTGTTTTTAGGGATTGCTATGTGTGTTGGGACTGGTCTTGAAGTGTTATGTGAATTTCGTTGTATGGGTGTACTGTGTATATACGTACAATGACAATATTATTATTATTATTATTATTATTATTATTATTATTATTATTATTATTATTATTATTATTATTATTATTATTATTATTATTATTATTATTATTATTATTATTATTATTATTATTATTATTATTATTATTATTATTATTATCTAAATTGCCAGTTAGGGAGTAAGAACTGAAGCAATGGCAATGCCATTCATGAGGGACTACTTGAAAACTGGCTTAAAAGCTCAGGTGTTGAATAATGATACAGATGAACTACTTTTAACTGATTATTTTAAAAGACTTTTTTTAAAAAAGATCCATCCATCTTTTTAATCCATTCAATAGAGCCGAGGTGGCACAGTGGTTAAAGTGCAGTTCAGCAGTTCAGCTGTTCAAATCTCACCAGGCTCAAGCCTTCCATCCTTCTGAGGTGGGTAAAATGAGGACCCAGATTGTTGGGGGCAATATGCTGACTCTGTAAACCGCTTAGAGAGGGCTGTAAAGCACTATGAAGCTGTATATAAGTCTAAGTGCTATTGCTATTGTTATCCATCCATCCATCATCTCTTTCTCTTTATCATTTTCCAATTTTTATTATTTTTATAAATGATTCAAGGCAACAAACATACCTAATACTACTTCCCCTTCTTATTTTCCCCACAGCAACAGCAACCATGTGAGGTGGGTTAGACTGAGAGAGAGTGACTAGCCCAAAATCATCCAGTTGGTTTTCATGACCAAGCCAGGACTAGAACTTGTAGTCTCCTGGTGATTAATTGAAAGTTGCCCAGTTGGCTTTCATGCCTAACATGGGCTAGAACGCAGTCTCTTGGTTTCTAGCCTTAAGCACTAGACCCAAGATGCTTTAGCTTCTCTATTTATGCCTTGCCTGAGCTACAATAGTAATAATACTTCAATCTCAGATGTTAAAAGTACTTTTGCATACATAAAATTCCAGCTTTAATCTTACAGAAATCCAGAGAGAATTGAGTCTGAGAATTGAAAAATTGAGTCCCAGAAAGAGGTTGCCCATCTGAGTAATATGTAATAATACATATTGGGAATCAATTCTATGCTAAAGTAACTTCATCTAGTTAGACCCATCCTTTACAGAGGTTGGCTAATCATTTGGTTCCACTTCAGTTTTATATGTTCAAGCGGCCTCAGAATTGCACTGTCCTTGCTCTCAATGAAATGGAATTTTTGAACCTACTTAAGGGACTCTTGAGCTGACCTTGGTGCTGAAATGTTATTGAAAGGGTTAGAATAAATTACTTTCAAAGTCTTACCAAACTATAATTGAAAGTATGAGCTACATAATGCTGGGCATTATGCTGAGAGCACTTGATTTTTATTAGCTGAAGGAGGCAATATTCTACTCTAGAATTCTTTTTGAAGTGGTCAGTGATGGCTGCAGGAGAGGAAAAACCTCAGCATTCAATATATGGAGGTTTTAGTTTGGACAGCAAATGATAAAACTTGCAAATCTGTATTGTTATCTACACAGGTGAGTCTCTGGGTGAAAGTGGTCAGGTATCACTGGGAATGTAATAAAAAGCTTTTTTATATCCCTCTGTATGACACTCTTAGCTATATTGAATATGTGTGTACTGTATGTGTCTTCCTGCAATAATAATGAAATTAGATATCCAGGGATTAACATTTTTTCCACATGCCTTTTGGAAGAAAAAACCCTCCTCCCTCCTGTTAAGGGAAGAATTCGCCCGTAGAGGTGACATTGGATCTTTTGCTTGGAATTCAAATACTTAGAAATAAAACCGAGGTTAAAATGTCTAGTATAAAATATTTATTTCAGTACAAAACAATATAAAACAATACATTCTGAATAAACTACATCTTTGCTACATAACACGTCCTTCCAGATTGGAAGGCATAACAGAAGTGATTAATGGTGGATAGGAATGTAGACATGTGCAGAACATCATATCACGTGTTCTGCTTGTATTGGGAAGTACCATAATGTTTAGAATAGGGGTGCATCACCCTGCATAGACTCACAACTGACAATATTCACATCGTGACCCCTCCCTCCCTCGCGCTCTCTATGTGCAGACATGTGTAAAAGTAATATTTTAGCTACTGCCTTCATACTTTCCTCCTTATAAACCACAAGTGGAACTGATTCTATCGATAGATCTCAGCCTGATTTGCAATGGGATAAAGATTTTGGGTTCTGGTTGTTTACAAAAATGCAACAATGAAATTCTCTTTCCAACTTAAATGCTGCTGTTGAAATATAGATAGTTTGGGATAGCTTCTGGGCTCAGAATTCTTTAAGTCCAAGTACAGTAGACCCTCCGGTCATGAACGTTTGTGACCACGATCAAATCGGGTTCCGACCAAAAAATTCACAATTATAAATATAAATAAGCTAGGGCTGTATATCAAGGCCAAGAACAGGACCCAACACTTAGGGGACTGCAAATAATGGCTGTATAGAACAGTGGATTAATGGAGCAATGGTAAACAGGTTTGGCATCCACCCTGAAACTTCCTTAGAAGAGCCAAGAGAAATATTATAATTTCTTTTTAAGAAGTCACCATGGGGAAGAAGGCAACCATTTAACCACTTACTGATTTTTTCCCCCTCTGGGCAAAAACCCAGAGGAAGAAGTGAAGATGTTAGCTAAACATCTGTAGAGATTCTCAGTCATCCAGGTCATGGTTGTCCCAAAGGTGGGGAGGCAACTGTACTGACTTGTTTTTTCTTTAAACATAAATATGACTCACAGAAGAGCCCAAAGGACATATTCCAGTAGAGAGAAGTTTCCTCAAGAGGCGCTCCAGAATGAGTTCGAAAGTTCAGAAGATTAAATCTCTGGTCCCGGTAACCAACTCAAATTCGATCTTGCAAAAAAACCAGCAACAACCCTGCCCATTTCATGATGTGAAGTCTCACATGTGAATTTTGATAAATTTAGTGCAAATTTAGAAAAAACGTGTAATTCTCTAATGTAACTTTCATTAAGCGGGCAAACATCTTCATTCAAGAACAAGATACCGTAGGAAGTTAGCACCCACCCCTCTCCTAGAAAAATGAAATATCCTAGGAAATATTAAAAAGGAAGAATATTATATAGAATATCCCTGGAAACATGCTTTTAGGCAGAAAAAAAGCTCACTCCTAGTAGCCCGCACCTTTGTCAATGTGCCATCAAGGATAATCACTCATCCCCCCCCCACCTTTGTTAATAGCCTGGACCAGTCTATTCTACATAACAAAGATCTATCTCCTTCAGACAGAGCCTTATTAGGAATTGCCCAAAGCCCTTTCATTACACCATCACCCAGCAAGGCTCAGCCAAACTTGAACTCAAAAATACAGCCTACAGAATTGCCCCTGCATGATCCCATGGGAGTCTGACCACCAATCAGAGTGCATTTCTTATATAGGAACAGGAAACTCTGAGGTGGGGCCAACAGAGGGTATAAAACTCAGGCACTCTCAGCATCTCACCCCTTCTCTTCTTCTTCAACATCTTTGAGGCATGTGATCCCCCTTTCCCCAGGACCTCAGACCATGTGGTCCTGCTGTCCTCCATTAAACCATCTTTCCAAGTAGTCCCATGCTTCCAGTGTCTTTTTCACCACTTGGAACCGATCCTAGAGGGATATTCCTTACAACAATACCTAATCTCTTCATGAAATGGCTAGGAATTTTTGTCCACATGTGACAGTTGCTAAGAGTATTATTATATGGAGGAATATGGTTTTATTTTATTGAAATGTAATGAAAATTTGTACAATTACTGAGCAGGAGCTGTTATGCTTCAAATCATAAAGTGAATGATGTTTGCAAGTAATCAGCAATTCCCTTAAACACAACAACATATCCACCGGACTTTTTACTCCTATTTAGGGATCATAAAATGGATGATAAGCTAACCAATGAAACTTTTTATACCAATTAAAAATATCAGATAATATTAAAGGAAGTTGAATGTGTGAATTCAACCAATTTCACAGAATAAGGCACCACAGGACGGTCCCTGTAGTACATTTCAATCAATTCTGTTTACCAAAGAGCTACTGTAAATGCATTTATATGTTTTGGTATTTGTTTAGCACATTTACAAGCGGCCCAGTTCCAGATGGCTCAGGATGGCTTCCAAAAACACATTAATGAAACCCAACCAATAAAATCAACCCCAGCACTTAAAGTGTAAAATCAGCAACATAGAATTGTAAAACTGCCCCACAGCGTTTAACGTTTCACCATAACCAGAATGGATGTGACACGATACTGTTAGTTAAGGCAAAGAGGTCATAAGGGGACATGTCACTTTCCTCCAGCCTCCTCTCAAACTTCTCCAACACTTCTGAAATCTAGAAGAGGTTTCTGGGTAGGTGTTGCTGGTGTGCAGAAATCTTGTTCATAGCTTTTGTGTAATAAAACTGGGCCTGGCTAGTCTAGTGAAGAGAAGGACCAGGGGAGACATGATAGCAGTCTTCCAATATTTGAGGGGCTGCCACAGAGAGGAAGGGGTCAAGCTATTCTCCAAGGCACCTGAAGGTCAGACAAGGAATAATGGATGGAAACTGAACAAGGCAGGGGTGGGTTCCACTAACCTTCCCTACCGGTTCGCATCACAACGGAAGTGCGTGTTTTCCCCTACATCACATCGGGGAAATGACCCTCTGTGCATGCGCAAAAGACTTTGCGCATGTGCAGAAGGTTCTTTGCCAGCCACTTTCCAGAAGCGGCGACCGGAGGTTTGGGGGCATGGACAGCTGGCCATCGCTGCTGGTTCAGCAAGCGGGGGCAAATTTCAGCAACAATCCACCACTGGAACAAGGAGAGATTCAACCTGGAAATGAGGAGGAACTTTCTGACAGTGAGAACAATCAACCAATGGAACAGCTTTGCCTTCGGAAGTCGTGGGAGCTTCATCACTGGAGGTTTTCAAGAAGAGATTGGACTGCCATTGGTCAGAGATGGTGTAGGGCAGGGGTGGCCAAACTATGGTTCTTTGAGGACCTGTGGACTTCAACTCCCAGAATTCCTGAGCCAGCCATGCATGCATGGCTAGCTCAGGAATTCTGGGAGTTGAAGTCCACAGGTCCTCAAAGAACCATAGTTTGGCCACCCCTGGTGTAGGGTCTCCTGCTTGGGCGGGGGGTTGGACTAGATGACCTACAAGGTCCCTTCCAACGCTGTTAATCTGAAATCGGTAGTCTACTGCAGGTGAAGGGAGAGCAGGTTAAGCCAGGAAGTCAAAACAGACATGAGCTCCAGAAGGGAGCAAATCCAAGCATTAAGTCTGTTTCTCTTCATTCATAGAAATATGAATATTGACTTGTAAATGGCTTTAACAGGAATACTTTTCCTGTACCTTAATTGAAGGAAATAACATACATACCAGAGATCAGCAGAGTTGAGTTGTTGTATGATGGAGTGGTGGGGAAGAATCATAATTGAAGTTAGTTTTCTTTTCTTTTTAAGGCAGATGGACGCATTTTCTGATTGGATCTTCCTAGCTCTAAAGTTCTGGCAGTGGCATAAGAATAGTTTTGTCTAGTGGTTAAGGCACCAGATTAGAAACCAGGAGACTGTGAGTTCTAGTCTCACTTAGGCACCAAAAGCTGGCTGGGTGACTTTGGGCCAATCACTCCATCTCCACCCAATTCACCTCACAGGGTTGTTGTTGTGGGGAAAAATAGGAGGAGGAAGCACTGATGATGTTACCTAGTTGGGTAATGAAACATCTGGAACAAAACAACCAAGCTTAGAGAGCACCAAGGACCCCCCAGGAGTATGATGTATGTTTGTCACCTTGGGTTAGTTATAAAGGAGAGATAAAAAAATCTAATAAATAATAATAAAATCATTTTCTCTTTTTTCACAATGGGTATCAGAGACACTCTTTCACTGAAGCCCCCCCAAAAAAGGTTTACTTACAGTACCAGAAAAAAGACGAGGATGCTATCTGCCCTCTATATAAGGTTAAGGTAAAGGTTCCCCTCGCACATATGTGCTAGTCGTTCCCGACTCTAGGGGGCAGTGCTCCTCTCCATTTCAAAGCCGAAGAGCCAGCGCTGTCCGAAGATGTTCTCCATGGTCATATGGCCGGCATGATTAAACACCGAAGGCGCACGGAACGCTGTTACCTTCCCACCAAAGGGGGTCTCTATTTTTCTACTTGCATTTTTTTACATGCTTTCGAACTGCTAGGTTGGCAGAAGCTGGGACAAGTAACGGGAACTCACTCCGTTACGCGGCGCTAGGGATTCGAACCGCTGAACTGCCGACCTTTCGATCGACAAGCTCAGCGTCTTAGCCTGACGCACCCTCTGCCTCTGTATAGAAATATGCAAATTGGGATACAGCAGCAAGCGATTTGATTGGATGTTAGGTGTCTATGCGATAATGAGGGTGGCGATGAAAAGGCTTCAGTTTATTGAATTAGATCAAGACTTCCTTAGAACTTTAAGACACACAGACTTCAATTCCCAGAATTCTTAGCTGGCTGGGGATTTCTGGGAATTGAAGTCCACGCATCTTAAAGTTGCCAAGGTTGGGAAACCTTGAATTAGACCAAAGCAGTGCTCTTTCAACAAAAGTTACTGTTGCGGTGTTATTTTTGCTAGGTGTAATCATTAAATGGCCTCTCTTCCCAGCATTGCTTCTTGTTCCTAGTCTTTTAATCACTGTTCTTTATGTCTAAATGTTTCTATGGTTCTGCTGACACTTTATTTTCCCTGGGAAAGTGCATTTGAGGCATGAGTAATGTGTTTGTTTTTGCTTGCTTTGACTAACATCATATTTTCTACTACAAATGCTTTATGATTGCATTCAATTTGGCTTCTCCCTCCTTGCTTTTATAAATGGCCGAGCTCGGAAGAGATTGAGAATCTCACAATTTATCTATTGATTAGGTTTTTTTAAACTGCCACAATCATACAACTCCCGGCAGCGTACTAAACAGAGATAAAACCGTAAAGATCACAGGGGCTTCCTTGGCGGGTGTGACATTGCAGGTGGACCCCCAAAAAGGAAGATCTGCTTGCAGTAAACACAACTCTGGTCATTTTGATTGAAAGCATCAATTCCTATGGCTGATTTTTGCTCCATCATATAACAATAACGTGGAAAGGAATTTAGAAGTGGCCTTGAGAATAAGGAAGATGTAAACAAGAGAGACTTGCAGAAAAGTGTACGTAATCCATAGAAAAAGGGAAACCTAAGAAAGAAGTTCAAAGCAACCCTGCCTTGATTTTGTTTAGTATGTATAGCAGTGTTTCTCAATTGTGCCAACTTTAAGATATGGAATGGAATGGAATGGAATGGAATGGAATGGAATGGAATAGAATAGAATAGAATAGAATAGAATAGAATAGAATAGAATAGAATAGAATAGAATAGAATAGAATAGAATAACAGAGTTGGAAGGGACCTTGGAGGTCTTGTAGTCCAACCCCCTGCTTAGGCAGGAAACCCTACATTTGTGGACTTCAACTCCCAGAATTCTTCCAGCCAGCATTGTGGCTGGAAGAATTCTGGGAATTGAATCCTACACATCTTAAAGTTGCCACAATTGTGAAACGTTGATATCAGGGGCGGGTTCCTAATTTTTTTACTACCACTCTTTGGGCGTGGCTTATTTTGTGGGTGTGGCTTGCCAGCCATGTGACCAGGTGGGCGTGGGCCTCGGGAGCTTGGCAGCGGCCAGAGAAGCAGAGGGGCATTGCCCACCCACAACGCAGCCCCCCGCAGCGGGAGCAGCAAGACTGCGGCAGCAGTTCTTCTAGGAGGCTCCCTCCAGCCTGAATGCTTCTCCCCATTCGATGATCCTAGGCTCCTGCCGCCCGTTCCCCCTCCCCTCAGCAGCTCAAGAAGCCTCAAACGTGCAAAAATGCCTAGGATCATCACCCCGCATTCGTGGCTTCTCGGACTGCTGAAGGGAGGGGAATGGAGATAGCTCCTGCCGCCCGTTCTTTCAGCATCTCACACGCTCCCTCTGCCATCCTCCCCTGCTTGGACTCACTGTGGGGTAGGAAGGCAGCGCATGCGCAGTGCCGGAAGCTCGGCTTCTGGGCATGCGCAGAAGAAAAATGTTTTTTAATTTTTTTAAAATTTTTTTAATGGCGGTGCCCAGGCACTGGCAACCGACCGCACCGGTACTGTGACGTCACCAATGGGCCGCTACCGGTGCTATAGAGTGGACCGCACCGGTAGGAACCCACCACTGGTTGATATAAACAATAGACAAGGAGACACTTGGTCAGGCTGTCCCCCTTACTACAATAAAGAACATTCCTGGAACCCTTGCCTGTTTCTTCCTTTAATTGTGACATAATTAAAACTCAGTTCAAACATTTTAAAATAACACTCAGAAAGCTAATTGGAGTAATGTAAAACACTCCTATGGCATTGCATAATTAATTTAAAAAGCCCTATGGAAGCACTGCATTTAACCTGCTCCTGGAAGGCAAGCAGGTTTAGAAGATATTTAGCTCCCAGGGGAAAGCTATCCCATAATATGAAACCATCTTGGAGAAACGCCTCCTTTTAGCATTGATTCTCCTCATTTCGTTCGGGACTTAAATATTTTTTCCTAGGATGTTGGACAGATCAATTCTAGCTGAAGGAGGTGATCCTGAGGTTGCTTTATTATCAAGTCATCATCTACTTTTAATGACCCAATAATACCTTGCGGGGTGGAGTCTGGGCAACTGAATGGAGCTGTTTACTGGCCGGATGCCCTTCCTGTCTCCAATGTGGAGTTTTGTTCAGCAGATATATTCTCATTGTGCCCAGAGAGAGAAATATCTGCCTCTACCTAGGATCGAACTCACAGCCTCCTGATTGTTAGGCGAGAGCTCCACCTCTAGGCCATCATACCACTCACTTTGTTATGAAGTCATAAGGGTTATAAAATTGGCCCTGCAATGTAGTCCAGACAGGAAATCAAAACCATGAGAATAACATTACAAATATTCTTCAACTTACACCCACAACAGGGACCAGAATTCCCATTGCTAAGCGGGGCAGTTGTTAAGTGAGTTGTGTCTGATTTTACGACCTTTTTTGCCACGGTTGTTAAGTGAATAATCAATTGTTAAGTTAACCTGGCTTCTCCCGTGGATTTTGATGGTTGGAAGCTGGCAAATGGTGATCGCATGACCCCAGGATGTCGCAACTGTCAAAATATATGCCAGTTGCCAAGCAAATGAATTTTGTACACATGATTGTGGGGATGCTGTGATGGTCATAAGTGTGAGGACCAGTTGTAGCTTTTTTCAGTGTTATTGTAACTTTGAATAGTCACTAAGAGACAACAACATTAATCATACAAAAAGGCTATCTAAAAATAATACACTCTACTAACCTCTTACCTCGATACAAGTACATAGCAGTTCCTAATCCTGTTAAGGACCATAACATTTAAAAAGAAAAAGAAAGAAAGAAAGAGAAGAAAGAACGGATCTCATTCGCAGGGACAATTTTTTGTTAGGCCACCAGCACGGAGCCTCAATTGCTGGTGAAATCTTATCTCTCAGCAGAACATTGGAGCATTTTGATTAAGCTCAGAGAATACAGCATGTCTGTAGCAGCTCCTTCTAGCTTAGTGCCAGGTGACGCTTAGCAAAAGCACTTGACACCTTGAAGAAGGTGGCACAATTCTTCTCTGCTGCACTGGGAAAATAGGGACTGTTTAGGACTGTTCCTCAAATTTAAGATGCATGGACTAAGCGTGCTACCTGGGGAATTCTGGAAGTAGAATAGAATAGAATAGAAACCGAGATAAAACCATAAAGATCACAGGGGCTTCCTTGGCGGGTGTGACATTGCAGGTGGACCCCCAAAAAGGAAGATCTGCTTGCAGTAAACACAACTCTGGTCATTTTGATTGAAAGCATCAATTCCTATGGCTGATTTTTGCTCCATCATATAACAATAACGTGGAAAGGAATTTAGAAGTGGCCTTGAGAATAAGGAAGATGTAAACAAGAGAGACTTGCAGAAAAGTGTACGTAATCCATAGAAAAAGGGAAACCTAAGAAAGAAGTTCAAAGCAACCCTGCCTTGATTTTGTTTAGTATGTATAGCAGTGTTTCTCAATTGTGCCAACTTTAAGATATGGAATGGAATGGAATGGAATGGAATGGAATGGAATAGAATAGAATAGAATAGAATAGAATAGAATAGAATAGAATAGAATAGAATAGAATAGAATAACAGAGTTGGAAGGGACCTTGGAGGTCTTGTAGTCCAACCCCCTGCTTAGGCAGGAAACCCTACATTTGTGGACTTCAACTCCCAGAATTCTTCCAGCCAGCATTGTGGCTGGAAGAATTCTGGGAATTGAATCCTACACATCTTAAAGTTGCCACAATTGTGAAACGTTGATATCAGGGGCGGGTTCCTAATTTTTTTACTACCACTCTTTGGGCGTGGCTTATTTTGTGGGTGTGGCTTGCCAGCCATGTGACCAGGTGGGCGTGGGCCTCGGGAGCTTGGCAGCGGCCAGAGAAGCAGAGGGGCATTGCCCACCCACAACGCAGCCCCCCGCAGCGGGAGCAGCAAGACTGCGGCAGCAGTTCTTCTAGGAGGCTCCCTCCAGCCTGAATGCTTCTCCCCATTCGATGATCCTAGGCTCCTGCCGCCCGTTCCCCCTCCCCTCAGCAGCTCGAGAAGCCTCAAACGTGCAAAAATGCCTAGGATCATCATCCCGCATTCGTGGCTTCTCGGACTGCTGAAGGGAGGGGAATGGAGATAGCTCCTGCCGCCCGTTCTTTCAGCATCTCACACGCTCCCTCTGCCATCCTCCCCTGCTTGGACTCACTGTGGGGTAGGAAGGCAGCGCATGCGCAGTGCCGGAAGCTCGGCTTCTGGGCATGCGCAGAAGAAAAATGTTTTTTAATTTTTTAAAAAAATTTTTAATGGCGGTGCCCAGGCACTGGCAACCGACCGCACCGGTACTGTGACGTCACCAATGGGCCGCTACCGGTGCTATAGAGTGGACCGCACCGGTAGGAACCCACCACTGGTTGATATAAACAATAGACAAGGAGACACTTGGTCAGGCTGTCCCCCTTACTACAATAAAGAACATTCCTGGAACCCTTGCCTGTTTCTTCCTTTAATTGTGACATAATTAAAACTCAGTTCAAACATTTTAAAATAACACTCAGAAAGCTAATTGGAGTAATGTAATGTAATGTAGAAAAGTGTACGTAATCCATAGAAAAAGGGAAACCTAAGAAAGAAGTTCAAAGCAACCCTGCCTTGATTTTGTTTAGTATGTATAGCAGTGTTTCTCAATTGTGCCAACTTTAAGGTATAGAATAGAATAGAATAGAATAACAGAGTTGGAAGGGACCTTGGAGGTCTTCTAGTCCAACCCCCTGCTCAAGCAGCAGACCCGATACCATTTCAGACAAATGGTTCTCCAGTCTCTTCTTAAAAACCTCCAGTGTTGGAGCAACCACAACTTCTGGTGGCAAACAGTTCCACTGATTAAGTTTCTCCTTAGTTCCAGGTTGCTTCTCTCCTTGTTTAGTTTCCACCCATTGCTTCTTGTTCTACCTTCAGGTGCTTTGGAGAATAGCTTTGTGGCAGCCCCTGAGATATTGGAACACTGCTATCGTGTCACCCTGAGTCCTCCTTTTCATCAAACTAGACACACCCCGTTCCAGCAACTGTTCTTTATATGTTTTAGCCTTCAGTCCCCTAGTCCCCTCCAGTTTGAAGCTGTCAGTCTCCAAAACTAAGAAAGATACATTGAGTTAACTCCAAAGCAGTTCCCTTTATTGTTCCTCAACTACAGACAGAAGTCTTGCCAAATTAAAGCAAACTACTAGCATCAATGAAGAAGGGAACTTCTAAGGAGAAGCTGTCTTGATCCTCTTTATCCCAACCAAAGTATCTAAACTTTGCCATCTCTTGCTTCTCTGGAATGAAGTGAAATCCATTCCTCCTGGGAATCCAGACTACATTCCACAGCAGTCATCCATACATCTTGAAGTTGCTAAGGTTGAGAAGACTGGCTCTAGGACATTGCCTGGGTTTTGTTTTTTGTTTTTTTGCAGAGAGGAACCAATGCTTTTAAATGATGAAGGCTCCCTCAAGTGGAGCTTGATTTGTGGTTGTGAAATGGACAGGATGATGTATTTTTCTTGGCAATAAACTAAAAGTCATGGAAGGTTGTTTGTTTTTGTTTCATTTTCTAGTCTTGCCTGGGAAAATTCTCATGGTGGCCTATTCAAGAATGAACTGCTCTGATTCAGCTTTTATTTTCCATGATCAGCCAAGGTTGGGTGCCAAGTGGGTGCCTTCGTTGCTTAGGTGGTAAAAGGCAGACGGGAAGAGAAAGGAGGGGAGGGAAGGGAGGGAAGGGAAGGGAAGGGAGGGAAGGGAAGAGAAGGGAAGGGAAGGGAGGGAAGAGAAGGGAAGAGAAGCAAAGGGAAGGGAAGGGAAGGTTGGGTGCCAAGTGGGTGCCTTCGTTGCTTAGGTGGCAAAAGGCAGGCAGGGGAAGAGAAGGGAAGGGAGGGAAGGGAAGGGAGGGAAGGGAAGGGAAGAGAGGGAAGAGAAGAGAAGGGAAGGGAAGGGAAGGGAGGGAAGAGAAGGGAAGGGAAGGGAAGGGAGGGAAGAGAAGGGAAGGGAAGGGAAAGGAGGGAAGGGAAGGGAGGGAGGATAGATAGATGATTAGATAGATAGATAGATAGATAGATAGATAGAGAGAGAGAGAGAGAGAGAGAGAGAGAGATTGATAGATAGATTGATAGATGATAGGTAGGTAGGTAGGTAGGTAGGTAGGTAGGTAGGTAGATAGATAGATAGATAGATAGATAGATAGATAGATAGATAGATAGATAGATAGATAGAGTAGATAAAAATGCATTGCCAAGCATGGCTGCAGACTATTTATGGAGATCTACTTCTGTAGGTGCTCTGTGCAAAGACTAGTAGAAATGTAGAAAATTCTTCAGAGGATAGCAATAGCAATAGAACTTAGACATATACAGCTTCACAGTGCTTTTTACAGCCCTCTCTAAGCAGTTTTCAGAGTCAGCATATTGCCCCCAACGATCTGGGTCCTCATTTTTCCCACCTCGGAAGGATGGAAGGCTGAGTCAACCTTGAGCCTAGTGAGATTCCATCTGCCAAATTGCAGTCAGCAGAAGGAGCCTGCAGTACTGCACTCTAACCACTGCGCCACCACGGCTCAGATATGGCTTAAGGCACTGCAGAAATGCAAGAGTTGTTTTGATGGGCACCAAATTCATTAGGGACAAAAGCCAGATAGGTAATTTTGGGCCAATCACTAGGAGATGATGAGTTCTAGTCCCATTTTAGGCATGAAAGCCGGCTGGGTGATTTTGGGCCAGTCCTTCTCTCTCTCTCAGCCCAACTCACTTCAGAGGGTTGTTGTCGTGGGGAAAATAGGAGGGAGGAGGAGTATTGGTTATCTGTGCCTCCCTGAGTTATTTATAAAAATAATAAGAGCAGGGATAAAAAAAATAAATAAATAAACGGCACAGATCCACAGCTGTGGCATATATTTCTTGACATTTCTTTACAGTAGGCAGCTGCAGTTAGTTGCTGGTGGCGGAAAAAACCCGTCACTAGTTGAGAAGGGGACTCTAAATAAATTATATGGGAGAAATGGCGGTGATGCCTCTGCTGTATAAAATAGTAGAATGAATTATAATTTTGAAGTGGGTTTGGCGTCAGCACTTAGATGACTCAGGGACTCTTCTATCACACTTCTTGTTTCCCTTCCATTTCCTTCTTTTCCATATCTAGTGTGTGTGTGTGTGTGGGGAATAGCAGAGGGAGAATATATTTTTGCTACAGGAACTAAAGATTTTGCAGAAACATGGGTGGCGATGAGGTATTCATGGGTAGACATTTTAGGAGGAATTACAGTAGCCCTTGACTTACAAGACTTTGTTTAGTGACTGTTACAGCGACACTGAAAAAAGCGACCTATGACCATATTTCACACTTACGGCCATCGTAGCATTTCCATGGTCATGTGATCCAAATTCAAATGCTTGGCAACTGATTCGTATTTATGATGGTTGAAGTATCCCGGGATCATGAATTATCCGAGCCGAGGTGGCGCAGTGGTTAGAGTGCAGTACTGCAGGCTACTTCAGCTGACTGCTAGCTGCAGTTCGGTAGTTCAAATCTCACCGGCTCAAGGTTGACTCAGCTTTATATACTTCCGAGGTGGGTAAAATGAGGACCCAGATTGTTGTGGACAATATGCTGACTCTGTAAACTGCTTAGAGAGGGCTGTAAAAGCACTATCAAGTTGTTGTGGTCCGCCAGATTCGGACAGTGAGGAGGTTGGGGAGGAACATGGGCCAGTCCTGGGGAAGGCTCTGATGAATGCTCTGCATCAGAGGTAGAGATGGGGCCAGGGAAGTCTGACAGTTATCAGCTGCCTTTGGAGTCAGACATCAGTGAGGCAGACGAACAGCTGGAGCCTGTTCCCAGTGTGCGCATGCACAGAGCTGCCAGACAAAGGGAACAGCTAAGGAACAAGGATCGACTTGGGAGTACGGCCACAGGTGGACGATGAATGGCCTCTCCCATAGGAAATAAAAGAGGAGCGAAAGGGGATGGGAGTTTGCAGGAGACAATTAGTTCGCTTAATTGGTTTGTGATCTGCCTGGCAGCTCTCCAAGCCAGATAAGGTCTGTGACTGTAAATTTACCCTTGAAAGACATTGCTGGATGTGAATGAGAAGGAAATTCACAGTAATTTAATAAAAAGGGGTTTTTGTCGGGACAAGGAGTCTGCTTCGTGGTTTGTGGAATCCTAGGTCAGAACAGAAGTGGTATATAAGTCTAAATGCTATTGCTATTGCTATCATGTGATCCCCTTTGGCGACAAGCAGAGCCAATGGGGAAGCCCGATTCACTTTAACAACCCTGTTACTAATGTAACAACTGTGGTAAGAAAGGCCTTAAAATGGGGCGTAACTCACTTAACAGCTGTCGCGCCTAGCATTATGGTCGTAAGGCGAGGACTATTTGTAATGGGTTTTCAAGAAAGGGTACCTGGCTCTTAAGCGTAATTGAAATCATCTTAGAGTTCACATTGCAACAGGCACTCCACAGCTCTCCAATCTTCCTAGCTTAAATAGGAAGATGGTACGGCCATTGTCTGTCCAGAAACTCAATAAAAGCTGTCTAGACTCCGGAGAATGTAATCAGGCTTTGACAAGAAAACGGCGAAGGGCTTTTTAAACATTTACCCTATGGGAACCCACAAGGGAACAAATTGTGGGCTTTTTCCCTTCCCCCACCTCAATTCCGCTGTGTTGAAGGGTTATGCAAAGGAAGATCCGTAAATGTTTGTTCAGGCTGAATGGTGACATTTCACCAGGAGATATTAGACAAATAAAGCTCCACCAAGTGCGCTTTTATTTCAGACAATAGAGATGGTTAATGTCAAAATCATTCAAATGTATGCTGGGTTTTTTTCTCCCTTCAACCCCCTTTCCCTTTGCTGCTACTTTATATTAGAGATTGATATGACAGCCATCCGTGTAAGGGAACATTTTTAAATAAAGAAAGTTTTTTTCTTCTAGCTCTGGGCAGACTTGAGAATCACAAGGACCGGAGGGAGACATTCCTCTATTGGTTCTTTCTAGCAGGTCTCAGAATATATATGTAGGAGCCGAGGTGGCGCAGTGGTTAAAAGCAGCACTGCAACCTACTTCAGTTGATTGCTAGTTCAGCAGTTCAGCTGTTCAAATCTCACCGGCTCAAGGTTGACTCAGCCTTCCATCCTTCTGAGGTGGGTAAAATGAGGACCCAGATTGTTGGAGGCAATATGCTGAACTCTGTAAACCACTTAGAGAGGGCTGTAAAGCACTATGAAGCGGTATATAAGTCTAAGTGCTATTGCTATTGCTATATGTGTATATTCTGAGGCCTGAATAAGAGCATCTTAACATCAAACTATTTTAGTTTTTTCTGGCCATTTTTTTTTTGAAACACTAAATAGAAACTCCCCCCTCCCCCCCAAAAAATAGGAAAAAGAAAAAAAGACAAAGAAATACAAAAGCAGAATAAAACTAGGCAAGACTACGCAAAAATGTGCATAAAAAAATAAAACACATAAATTGTCCCTCCCCCCAGGTTGGCTGTTTATTAAATCTCTGTCCTTAATCAATCTTAATCAATCTATATCCTTACACTTAACCGTATCCTAAGATTACAGTAGCGACAGCCAGTTTTTAGTTGCTTATTTATATACCAAATTTAGAAACGGCTCATCTTTCTCACAAAGCAACTCCGTGGCTATGAAGACAAGGCTTAATGGTTACAAAATGATGAATTGGGATGTTAAGTGCTTATTTATTTATTTGTTTGTTTGTTTGTTTGTTTGTTTGTTTGTTTGTTTGTTTATGAATTCTTCTATACCGCCCTACTCCCTAAGGACTCAGTTAAATATAACATTTATTAATTTACTTGTTAAACTGTTTTATACAATGCCAAGTTTACACTTGTAACTTGCTTTTGGGGCCTTTTGGCAGTAAATAAAATTGAATTGAAAATTTTATATCCCACCTTTCCTCTAGGACAGGGGTGTCAAACTGGCGGTGCGTGGGCCACGCCAACCCCAGCTCCGCGAAGGGGAAAAAACGTCGCAAAACATCACGTGACGCAAAGTTACGCAGCGAGTTTGACACCTGTGCTCTAGGACAGAGGTCTCCAACCTTGGCAACTTTATGAGGTGTGGACTTCAAATCCCAGAATTCCTCAGCCAGCCATGCTGGCTGAGGATTTCTGGGAGTTGAAGTCCACACCTCATAAAGTTGCCAAGGTCGGAGACCTCTGCGTCTAGGACATTGTTTCTCAATCTTGGCCACTTGAAGAGGTGTGGACTTCAACTCCCAGAAATCCCCAGCCAGCAGATGGGGACGCCATTTCTCAACCTCAGCAATTTAAAGATGTGTGGACTTCAGCTCCCAGAATTCCCTAGCTGAAGTCCACACATATTGAAGGTTCAGAAATGCTGCTTTGGAGTCAAAGTAATGAACATTCTTCTTCCTCCATTTCCCCCCCATGCAACAAATCTGCTAGGTAGATTGGGTTGAGAAAAAGTGACTGTATTAAAATTACCTAGTGGTACTGGTAGTATTTAATCTGTGTCTGCATAAAATATGTTATCAACTGAGAACAATATTACTGAATGTTAGGATTACAATGCAAAATCTAGCCTTCACTACCGGTACGATTCCAGATACAGGTAGCTCTTGACTTACAGCCATTTATTTAGTGACCATTTGAGGTACAACATCACTGAAAAAGTGACTTATGACCATGTTTCACACTTAATGACCATTGCAGCATGGTCACGTGATCGAAATTCAGACACTTGGCAACTGGCATGTATTTATGATGGTTGCCGTGTTCCTGGGATCACGTGATCCCCTTTTGTGACCTTCTGACAAGCAAAGTGAAATGGGGAAGCCAGGTTCACTTAACAACTGTGATGCTAACTTAACAACTGCAGCGATTCACTTAACAACTGTGGCAGAAAAGGTTGTAAAATGCGGCAGAACTCACTTAACAACTGCCTCACTTAGCTATGGAAATTGTGAGCTGAATTGTGGTTGTAAAGTTGAGGATTACCTGAAGGTTGGGGTTGCAACTCCCAGAATTTCTAGCTAGTGTGTCTTATAGTTAGTTTTGGAATTCACAGTTCTGCCACACCAAAAGAATGCCAGATTGGGTCAATTTACTTCAACTGAGTAAGTACAGTATATGATTATGAGCCGTGTTGGCACAGTGGTTAGAATGCAGTACTGCAGGCTCCTTCTGCTGACTGCCGGCTGACTGCAGTTTGGCAGTTCGAATCTCACCAGGCTCAAGGTTGACTCAGCATTCCATCCTTCTGTGGTGGGTAAAATGAGGACCCAGATTGCTGGGGGCAATATGCTGACTCTGTAAACCGCTTAGAGAGGGCTGTAAAAAGCACTGTGAAGCAGTATAGAAGTCTAAATGCTATTTATTTATTTATATTTATTTAGTGTTCTTCTATGCCGCCCTACTCCCTGAGGACTTAGGGCGGCGTACAACATTTTAAGGAACAACTAAACAATAAAATTATTAAAAACAATTTAAAAGAGTTTTAAAAAGACATACAAAACCATGCATACATGGGGGAAAGTTGTCTCAAAATCACTCCGCCTGCAGGAAGAGCCATGTCTTAATGTCTTTTCTGAAGGCCAGCAAGGTGGGGATAATTCGGATCTCTGGGGGTAGTTGGTTCCAGAGAACAGGGGGCCCTACAGAGAAGGCCCTCCCCCTGGGCCCCGCCAGCCGGCATTGTTTGGCTGACAGGACCCGGAGGAGACCCACTCTGTGGGACCTAACCGGTTGAAGGGAAGTATGAGGTAGGATGCGGTCCCGGAGGTAACCTGGACCTAAGCCATGTAGGGCTTTAAAGATGATGATCAGCACCTTGAATTGCACCCGGAGACCAATGGGCAACCAATGCAGCTGAGTATGGATGTTACATGGGTGTATCTTGAGACACTCACCACAGCACGCGCAGCCGCATTTTGCACCAGTTGAAGTCTCCAGATACTCTTCAAGGGTAGCCCCATGTAGAGTGCATCACAGTAGTCCAATCTAGAGGTGACAAGGGCATGAGTGAGCGTGAGTAGAGCCTCCTTCTCCAAGTATGGTCGCAATTGGTGCACCAGGCGAACCTGTGCAAAGGCTCCTCTAGCCACAGCTTTGAGATGTTGATCTAATTTTAGCTGTGGGTCTAGGAGAACTCCCAAATTGCGGACCCATTCCGAGGGAGTTAATTTTTCTCTCCCAAGAACCAAGGAGGGGACAGTCGGAATAGTCCTTAGGAGGCAATATCCAGAGCCACTCAGTCTTGTTGGGGTTAAGTTTGAGCCTGTTCCTCCCCATCCAGATCCTGACATCGTCCAGGCATCGGCACATTACGTCCATTGCCTCCCTGAATTGAAACGGGGTGGAAATGTACAGCTGGGTGTCGTCAGTGTACTGTTGAAATTTCACCCCGTGTCGACGGATGATCTCTCCCAGTGGTTTCATGCAAATGTTGAACAGGATGGGCGAGAGGACTGAACCTTGTGGCACCCCACAAGTCAGGGGCCTAGGAGACGATCTCTGTCCTCCTGTTAACATCGACTGCATCTATCGGCGAGGTAAGAGGAGAACCACCGTAAAACGGTGCCTCCCACTCCCACCTTGCCGAGATGATGCAGAAGGATACCATGGTTGATGGTATCAAAAGCCGCTGAGAGGTCAAATAGCACCAGGATGGAAGAATAGCCCCCATCCCGGGCTCTCCAGAGATCATCCATCAGGGCGACCTGATGCTATTATCCTAAAAATTCCTATTATTACATCTGTTATGCTTAAGAAAGGAAGTACCACAGCAGAGAAGACCTAGTTTCATATCAGATTAACAGAATTGGAAGGGACCTTGCAGGTCATCTAGTCTCCTCCCAAGCAGGAGACCCTACATCTGCCTCTATCTAGGATCGAACTCACAACCTCCTGATTGTGAGGCAAGAGCTCCACCTCTAGGCCACAGCATATCCTCAGACTATTATAAACTATTAGCTGGAGAAGGACTGGATAGCAGAGCTGGTGGTGTTCTTTAGGATGCAAGAGAAAAGTGCCCCAATGGTACAGAGTTATTTTTCTGAATGCAAAGGATCGATGAATATTCAATGAAGTGTTTGTCGCGATGAATTACAGTCCAAGAGGCGTTAAAACAATGTGTTCAATGAATGTACCAGCTGGCCACTGTATCATTGCCATGAGTGAAAATGAGACCATCGCTATGGTGAGGAAAAATATTGCCAATGGCTGGATTGGAGGGGGAAGGACTTGTCTGGCTGGCACATTCTTTATTTCTATGATTGGTCGCATAGTTAGCCAGATGTTTAGACTGGATTTGGCATTTTTATCCATCCTTCCAAAGCACCTGGAATAGGCAACTTCTTATTTCACGGTGTTAAAGGTATTGTTGCAGGATGTAAACAAATGATATTTCTTGCAGATCATTCCAATGCACCATTGTTGCTACTTTGTCACGCTATTGCTTGTAGTCAATCTGTGCAATCTTCTTGTTGTAAATAACTGGGTGCTACCTTTCCAACTTCTTTGCAGAAGTTCAGCTTCTTTGCAGAGGCAGCATTTGCTGTCTGTTTCTGTCTTCTCAATTCTGTCTTTGTATGCATTTGTAGTTATTATTATTAATATAATTTTGATGTCACCCAACTCCAACCAAATCTATTAAAGACCAACCAATATAGCACCAAAGAATGTGCATACTTTTGACACCTTCAGAGATTTTCATTGGCTTAGATGTTCTAGGAATACAGGTGGGGAAGAAAAACAGGAAAATTAAAATAGGCAAAAAATAAATAAATTAGGCCATGTACTTCCATACGGATGCCTGAAATTTAAGACCAATCTCAAGAGATTGAGACCGCATTCTACCTCATTCTACTGCATTCTAACTCATACTTCCCTTCGGTCAGGTCCCACAGAGTGGGTCTCCTCCAGGTCCCGTCAACCAAACAATGTCAGCTGGTGGGGCCTAGGGGGAGGGCCTTCTCTGTGGGGGCCCCTGCTCTCTGGAACCAACTCCCCCAGAGATACGAATTGTCCCCACCTTGCTGGCCTTCCGAAAAGCCGTGAAGACATGGCTCTTCCTGCAGGCGGGGTTTTGAGACAACTTCATCTTGGTCTCCCCCATGTATGTAAGATTTTGTATGCTTTTTTAAAAATGTATTTTAAATTGTTTTAAATTATATTGTTTAGTGGTTCTTCAAATATTGTATGCTGCCCTGAGTCCCCAGGGAGTAGGGCGGCATATAAGAATCCTAAATAAATAAATAAATAAATAAATGAATAAATGAATGAATGAATGAATGAATGAATGAATGAATGAATGAATGAATGAATAAATAAATAAATAATAAACAAACAAACAAACAAACAAACAAACAAACAGTTAGACTGAAAATGTTAGTTAAAAATATGGTGAAGCCTGCCATACACCCCTTTCTTTTTTCTTTTTAAATAGTCTTTATTAAATTTTTACAATAAGAAAAAACACACAAACACAAACAAGTAGAAATATTTACAAACAACAACAAGAAATAATCCAATACTTTAACAGCATTGTCAAAGTGTTTGTTTCATATCTATATCTATATATACATTTTAAGTACATTCCATATCATAATTGTCGGTGAATATGTTCCATAATTTATTTATAGCTTATAAAGAAAGGTTATGAGCATTTATGGATATATCTCAATTAATCTTCATCCTTATAGCCAAATTTTTAATTTTGGGTTTTGTTTAACCCGATTGTATAACTTATTCCATATTTCGTAAAAATCCGTGTCGTCTTTTCCATGAATCTTCATTGTCAGTTTGCACATTTCTGCGTAATCGAGTATTTTTCTAAGCACCATCGAAGCAGTGGGCATATATACACCCCTTTCTTTATCTAGTACTAACAGATGTGGGCTGCAAAAATCTGGATGATCATTAGATCTTTCTGGTATCATCCTGTGGCTTTCTATACTTCCTATAACTTCTCAGAGTTCTGAAGACCGATAGAAGTTCCCTCTTATACTACTCATAATACTATTAATGGGGTCAACTCAGGATAGGGGAATTCTCAAGGGGGAGGGTACTCAACAAAGCCAAGATGGCAGCTTCAATTGCATAGTTGAGGCCACAATCTTGAATTGACCCCACCCAGAAATCCCTAGTTCAGAAGTAACTAGGAATACAAGAGTTGTATAAGTGGAGAATAAGATGTTTAGCTTGTTCTTCCTCCCAAATTTCCTTCTCTCAGTAAATAACTGAAAATAAGCCTTTTCAATCAGGCGTGTGTAGAACAATTACTGTTCCAAGACCAGACTGTTTTAAGAGAATCTGTTTTATTGCCTTCGTTTTCGCTTTTCCACCAACGGAACTCTCTTTTATTTTATTTTATTTTTTGTTGATTTTAAGCATTGTTGGTTCATTGTGATGGTCTTTATTTAAGAATATATTTATTGCTCTCTAGTAAACCATTCTCAGCTCTTTGGGGAAGAACAACATTGATATAAAGCAAGCCAATAAAATAGACTAGTAGTTCTCTATGAACCAAGAGAGGTACAAATCTTATAGTAGGCCAACAAGATTCCAAATGAATTTTCTTTGAAGAGTGACCCCTAATAAAAAAACAGTGGGGTCATACGACATGCTTAATTAGGTTAAGTAAAAACATAGCAAATATATTTGCAGGACAGGCTAAGACAGGGGTGTCAAACTCAATTTCATTGAGGGCCGCATCAGGGTTGTGTTTGACCTCAAGAGGCTGGAGTGGATGTGGCCAGGGTGGGCGTGGCCAGCTTGACATCTCTCGTGTTGGGGGCATCTGCCAGTGAAAATGGGCTCCCAAGCTCCGTTTTCGGCTGCGATAGCCTCCTGCAACCCTCTGCCACTGAAAATGGAGCTCGGGACAGCCGTGCACGGCCCTCCCAAGCTCTGTTTTCACTGGCAGAGGCACCGTAGGCTGATCCATTACTGTTTCCAAGGTGGCTTGCTGGCCAGATCTAAGTACCCCACAATCCGGATTCGGCCCCCGGGCTTTGAGTTGGACACCCCTGGGCTAAGAGAAGGGCACTTTAATCTTGAGTAGGATTTGTATGTTTGTGCATGTTGTGCAAACCCAACCATTTTTGTTCATTTGTGGGCCAATGAATTGTGCAATCTGAGAAAATGAATTAATTCAATGACCCAGTCAAGCATAGTGCATTCGTATATGATATTTTAATGAGATTGACGTAGGCTAGGTTTTCAGTTTCAGATCTTTGCCATAAGCAACAT
This sequence comes from Diadophis punctatus similis, assembly GCA_023053685.1. Taxonomy (NCBI): domain Eukaryota; kingdom Metazoa; phylum Chordata; class Lepidosauria; order Squamata; family Dipsadidae; genus Diadophis; species Diadophis punctatus. Next base: position 4,156,646 of record JALIGW010000003.1, on the reverse strand, counting down.
TCTCTGGCTAGTGGTCAGACTAGCCGTGATCACAAACAATGTCCAGTTTAAACCAAGCATACTCATGTTGAGTATACGATAGGCAGACAGACAAGCAGACCCAATTGCATGGAACCACTTATAAATGATTAATGAAACTAATGTTTAAAAGAATCAAATCATTTGTCATTGTGCATTAAATGAAAATGTCTTCTCAGTCGATTCAGTTCTGATTAACATTGGGAGAGGAAGCAAGGGTCATTGCTGGCAGTCTAGTTGGGCGGCCTATAACAACGATTAATAAATAAATAAATTTCATGAGATCAGGAAACGGTGCACTTCCAATGGATAAAGTGTTCTATGCTTGGTATGTGGTTAATGTCTGGAATTGGAATGGGATGATGGAATAGATAGATATGGAGGAAAGGGCAGACTTTTTTTGCCTACAAGCAAAATGATGCCTAAATTCACAAAATAAACCCAACAGCTATAGCTTTTATTGCTTTGCCCAAGATAGCATAGGGCAGAAACATGGTTTCCAACATAATACTCTAAATAAAGGCACTGGAGCTGTTTCGAGAAGATATATGCAGATTTGACTAGGTATCTGAAACATATTTTAAGCGGCTTATTTCCAATGACACTCATTAGGATGGAAAATGTTGATGTGGGGGGAAAAAGTAGAGAAATGTTCTTGAGCACACAAGGCAAGAGTTATGAGTGGGTTTATCATTCTTTTATGTGGTTGCCCTTTGCCTGCCTGCCTTCATAAATTCATTATGAATAGTTTGCTAACAGTCTCAAGTGCCCCATCTAGACAACTTTGAATTCTTCCAAATAAATAATTAATATATATTATTTTACAAAGGAAGCTTAACTGTTTTAGGCAGCATCATACAGAGAGCCTGCTTGGAAGCCGCCATGAACAGTGGATGGTATTCAAGTTGGGAATTTCTGTAGAGTGAGAATATATATTGATAATGTATAAATATATTTAAATAAGAATATGGAATTCAACTATTTCATGTAAGGCAACTGCAAAATCAGCAAATGTATAACGTCAAAATCAACCCAACTGCTCCTCTCTGTTCTGTGTTAATGAAACCATCTCTACAAAAATTGCATCAAGTTCTGGATATTGCATTTTAGGGAAGATACTCACAAACAGGGACATGTCTGGGAAAGCAACCAAGTTAATAAGGGACTTGGAAGGAAAACCTTATGCTTAGAGCAGGGGTGTCAAACTCAATTTCATTGAGGGCCGCATCAGAGTTATGTTTGACCTGGGGGAGGCATGACCAGAGTGGGTGTGACCAGCTCAATGTCACTCGTGATCAAATGCCACTTTTGCTAGTAGTTTGTTTTGCTAGCACTCTGCCAGCGAAAACAGAGCTCGTGAGGGCCGCATTTGACCCTCCCGGACTCCATTTTTGGCTGTGACGGCCTCCTCCAGCCCTCTGCCAGTGAAAATGGAGCCTGTGAGGGCCGCACGTGCCCCTCCTGACCTCCATTTTCACTGGCAGAGGCACCACGGGCCGGTCCTTCACTGTTTCCAGGGCAGCCCCACGGGCCAAATCTAAGCACCCTGCGAGCCAGATCCAGCCAGCGGGCCTTGAGTTTGACACTCCTGGTTTAGCGGTATATGATATGTTTATCTTGGAGAATAAAAGGTTGAGACCTTATCCAGGATGACAGTGAAGATGCTTATAGGAAAGAGGTGAAGGCTCTGGTGGACTGATACAATAAAAGTAACCTGGTTCTAAATGTTAATAAAACAAAAGAGATCATTGTAGATTTTAGAAAGAGTCGGCAGGGTCATACTCCACTCATTATCAAGGATGCAGCTGTAGGGGTGGTCAACAGTATTAAGTTTCTGGGGGTGCAGATAACTAACAATCTGAACTGGTCTCTCCACACATCATCCTTAGTGAAGCGTGCAAACCAGCGTCTGCATTTCCTGCATTGGATGAGGAGAGCACATCTTTCTCCTCTCCCGGCCACTTTTTACAGAGGCACGATAGAGAGCTTTTTAACAAATTGCATCACTGTTTGGTTTGGTGGCAGCAGTGCCTCAGATAAAAAGTCCATACAGAGAGTGATAAGGACAACCGAGAAGATTATAGGAAGCCCGCTTCCTGTTATTCAGGATGCTGCTTATAAGCGCAATGTGCTTAGAGCTCAAAGCATTGTTAGAGACCTCCACTTTATGGTCTGTTTCTGTTGCTCCCCTCTGGGAGGAGGTTTCAAAGTATTTCTAGCAGGACTACCAGATTCTGTAACAGCTTTGTTCCCTATGCCATTTGTCTGGTAAACTCGCAAGATTCATTTTTCTCGCCATGTACAAGTATACATCCGAACTAGACTGTGTTGTTTCTCTGGGTCATATAATATATGTGGGTATATGCATAATTTTGTATTGATTGATTGATTGATTGATTGATTGATTGATTGATTGATTGATTGATTGATTGATTGATTTAGTCATAGTTATGGAGTGTATATTGGAGGTGGAGACCCTTTGAGAGCTGTGTGCAACGAAATTTCATTTTAATGTATGCTGATTAGTGTACATTCTAAGTGGCAATAAAGTTATTCTAAGTCTAAAGGAATGGAAAGTCTGTCACCGAGCCAATGTACATCCTAGTCCCACCTTGAAACCAGTTTGTTTGTTTTAAGAATAATCATGTGATGAAATGTAGTGAGGAGGGAGGGGGTCCATTCCAGAGGAGTAAGAGGTAACTCAGTCCAGATGTTATGGTGTGAGAGAAAGAGGTGGAGATAGTGATCCTTTGAGAGCTGTATGCATGTTAATGTATGCCGATTAGTGTACACTCAAAGTGATAATAAAGTTAGTCTAAGTCTAAAGTCTTAAGTCTATATGAGAGCTTTATTCAAGTACTTGAGGGGCTATTATTTAGACCAGGGGTTTCCAATCTAGGCAATATTAGGGTATGTGGACTTCAACTCTTAGAATTCCCCAGCCAGCAGGGTTGGCTGGGAAATTCTGAGAGTTGAAGACTACACATGTTAAAGTTGCCAAGATTGAGAACCTCTGATCTAAGCCAGCATTTCTCAACCTTGACAGCTTTAAAATGTGGTTGGCGAGGGGATTTGGGGAACTGAAGTCTCTACATCTTAAAGTTACTAAGGATGAGAAACATAGATGGAGGCAATGGAAGAATTCTTCAGCATTAGTCTGGAGCAATGGCTTTAATCACAAGGATGCAGAGTTTGGTGAGACATCAGAAAAATGTCCTAACAATCAGAATTGTTCAAGTGGAACAGTCTGTCTCAGGAGATAGTGGACTCTCTTTTGCTGGAGGTGTTTAAATAAAGTCTGGATGGTCATCTGATTTGATTTGCTGTGTGCAGTATATATACTGATTTGATTTGTACACTGAGCAGTGGGTTGAGTTACATGATCTCCAAGTTACCTTACAATTTGTCAAATTAAGCAATTTTAAGATTATTCACTTAATTTTATTTTCCACTATTCTGAGCCACTTGAATTAACACATTCCTTTTCCGGTAATTTTACAGCAATTTAAGAAAGCAATTGCATTTGTGTTGTTATGCACAGGACCTCTCAACCATCTCTAACTTGATGCTCTCCTCTGTATTGGATCTCAACTCTCACTACCCCTAGCTATCATGTAAATTATGGAAGCTGATGTCCAAGACACTTCATGAAAACAATATTAAGAACAAAATGTTGCAGCTGAAAAAAAAACAGAGCCTGACACGAACTACTGGAAATAGAAATACATAGTATGATAGGGTTGGAAGATATCTTTGAAGTAGTCCACCCTCTGTGCGTTAAAATATCCTTGGCAGATGACCATTCAGCTTCTTTGAGAGACCTCCAGTAATTCTGTTTACAGACCCTCTCTTCTACTGGCTAATAAATCATAATTATCAGAAAGTTCCTTCTGGCCTCAACCTCCTCGCAGTTTTAATCCACAGGTTCTGGTTCTGTCCTCTGGTGCAACAGTGAATAAATTTATTCCCACATCAAATAACCAGATATTTGAAGATTGCTATTTTATCATTCCTCAGTTGTCTCTTTTATAGCTTCATTGTTTGTTGATGTAATGTTTTTATATTGCTGTCCACTCCCCAGAGGCTGATAATGGATAATAAGATATTCAAAAAGAAATAATCAATATTAATAATTGACATCTGGAGCACCGCTTGAAGACCATTGGCAATGACAAAATTGCCACTAGTCAATTGCAAAAGGCAGCTTTACTGGGAACAGCTTACATCCTCCAATGATACATTTAATACCATCAAGCAACAGCACTTGCCTATCCCAAGTCTTTAGGAAGGACTCAATAAGTGGATAAAAATGCCAAATCCAATTTAATATCTGTCTGACTATGTCATCAACTATAATATATAGAGAGCAGTGTTTCTCAACCTTGGCAGTTTGAAGATGTGTGGACTTCAACTCCCAGAATTCCACAGCCAGCAACGCTGGCTGGGGAATTCTGGGAGTTGAAGTCCACACATCTTCAAACTGCCAAGGTTGAGAAACACTGATATAGAGATTCTCAGTCATCCAGGTCATGGTTGTCCCAAAGGTGCTTTTTCAAGAGGCAACTGGACTTTCTGTTTTTTTCTTTGAAAACGTTTCACTTTTCTCCAAGAAGCTTCTTCAACTCTGAAGAAGAGCCGAAGAAGCTTCTTGGATGAGAAACAAAACATCTTAATGCACCAATCATCATCATAATAAAAATCGCAAGCATACAATCCAACTGTCAAATGATTGCCATGTCATCACCCAAGTTGAGCAAAAAAGAAAGGAAAGAAAGAAAGAAAGAAAGAAAGAAAGAAAGAAAGAAAGAAAGAAAGAAAAAGAAAACAGGAAAAACAGGTGTTTAATACCTTATGAAAAACTAGCAGAATTGGGGCCAATTAAATTTTCAGGGGAAATTATTCCAGAAGGTGGGCACTGCCACAGAAAAGGGACAGTCTCTAGGTCCAGCCAAATGGCAGAGAAAAGACTGGAATTTGTACAATCTGGAACAGGATGTAGTACAGGACAACTGGAGGTAGACAGTCCTATAAATAACCTGGTCTGCGCCATGTAATGGAGTCTTGTTGATATGTGTGAAATGGTCTAAGACTGAAAATGTTGCAGTCTGAAATATAAAGCAATTAGAAGGAATCGGAGGCTGTCACTGCCACCCTGCCATTTATCTGCTTATGAAATAGGGATCCTTTGTTCATTATGTCTGAGCGTGCTTGGCAAATGTCACAGCTTAAAGCGTTTGGTGAGAAAAATGCACAAAAACGTAACATTGAAAGCAGCACAGCAATTTGGCATGGGAAGACAGACTGGATCCTCCTCTGAGGCTGACAAAGACACAACAACAAAACATGAAATGAGATCATGATAACTGGGAAACGAAATCAACTCAACTGCTCAAAACCCAGAAATTGGTGGTGGTGAGAGAACCAAAAAATAAATAAATAAAAAGGAAACGAAACAATTTTGGGGCCATACATTTAGTTGCAGTTCAAAGAATTATTACTCAAGAATGTAGTCAACTGAAATTCAATACTAAATTGGCACCAGATGAGGGTCCGTGGAATTCAAGAGAGATTGGACTTGCACCATTTGTGGCAACATAATGATTTTAAGCTGATGATGCACTTAACTCTGCTCCTGCCCAGCTCTGCTTGCTCTTCTTCTACAGAAATGACTCTATTGAATATTTCCTATGACTCCATTTGCTCCCCCTGCTTTTGTCTCATAATATTTGTACGTTATGGAGATAATGAAACCTCTGCCACACACCTCTGTGAATTTGGTTATGTGCCTTCCACATGCTGGTCTACATGGAATCACATTTCAAGTCTATGATGCATGGTTGAGTTTGAAATTCTCAGTGCTGGATGTCTGAGAGCACTGACTTTTTTTTCCCAAGCTCTACATAGGAAGTAATACATGGAATTTAAATTGAAGGATTTTATTCTATTTAAAAAAAACCTAATATTAAGGGCAAGCAGAGATGCACAAATGGGAATGTCTGTGATGATGTCGGATATATTCTGGTCCATCAACAAGAACTTATTGTTGATAAGAGCCACGGTGGGGCAGTGGTTAGAATGCAGTACTGCAGGCTACTTCTGCTGCCTGCCGGCTGCCTGAAATTTGGCAGTTCAAATCTCACCAGGCTCAAGGTTGACGTAGTGTTCTATCCTTCCGAGGTCAGTAAAATGAGGACCCAGATTGTTGGGTGCAATAGGCTGACAATAGGCAATAGGCTGACTCTGTAAACCGCTTAGAGAGGGCTTTAAAGCACCTTGAAGCGGTATATAAGTCTAAATGCTATTGCTATAACATCAAGTGACTGTATTATTATTATTTTTAAATAATTATTCTAGAAAGATTTTGTTCTTTTAGGAATCTTCCAGAATGCCTTCAGCTTCTTATTAATCCTTGGGCTGGCCTAACTTTTTATTTTCAGCTATTACCCTCCCCTGTCCTTCAGGGAGAAAGGCCAAATATTGGCCTTGTTCCCAAAGCAACCAAACAGTCCAACCAACCACTTTCATTTACTCAAAATTGGGAAAAGTATTTTCCCCCATGAGCATAGTGCAAAAGAGGCTGAGAGCTGAACTATGCTGTGTTCATGTTAATCAGTCACAGTGGGAGACCCCCAAATCTTACTTTATTGCAAGTGAGGAGAACCTTTCTGACTGTGAGAGCAATCAACCAGTGGAACAGCTTGCCAGCGGAGGTTGTGAGAGCCCCAACACTTGCGACCTTCAAGGGGAGACTGGACTGCCATCTGTCTCAAAGGGTGTAGGAACTCCTGCTTGAGCAGGGGGTTGGACTAGATGACCTACAAGGTCCCTTCCAACTCTAATAATAAATCTAAATCTGTCATTCTGCAAGGAAGGCACATTTTTAGTTGCTTGCTGAAATGAGGCTCAGATCTGCCATCTTCCCCTTCAGGATGGAGAATGCCTTTGTTAATTCTGAGACCGTTGCTTAGCCTGTCATTAGTAAGGTGGTAGTGGTGCGGTGGCTCAGTGGCTTAATGATGCTGGAGATGGTCTTTGCCCCAGTAGTTTGAATCCCAGCGTTGCATGGTGGGATGAGCTCCCATCACTCACTTCAGTTTCTGTCCACCTAGCTGTTTGAAAGCATGTTATATGCAAGTTGGTAAATAGGTACCACTTTGGTGGACAGACAAGCTGGTGCTTTGTTTAGATGGTTAGAATCCTGCTGGCACTGGACCTTCCCAGTTGCAATGCCTGTTTGTGAGGTGGCTTCAGTGGAGGGAAAGAACCCCAGATGATGTTGTAGGAAAGCCGCTGGTCTTTCTTTCTAGTATAGAGCTAGCTCACACCCTGTGATGCACCTTGGAAAGCATGTGTGAGTGAACCAAACAGGGCTAGCAGTCTTATGCAGCCAAACTATTACTGTTTATTAGCATTGTAGTCTCCTGGCTAATGTAACACCATACAATCAATCAATCAATCAATCAAGAAGGAAAAAAGAAAGAAAGAAAGAAAGAAAGAAAGAAAGAAAGAAAGAAAGAAAGAAAGAAAGAAAAAAGAAAGAGATAAAGGAAAAGGAAAAGGAAAAGGAAAGAAAGAAAGAAAAAAGAGAAAGAAAGAAAGAAAGAAAGAAAGAAAGAAGAGAAAGAAAGAAAGAAAAAGAAAGAAAGAAAGAAAGAAAGAAAGAAAGAAAGAAAGAAAGAAAGAACAGGTCCCTCCTTCCTGTATTAGCCTCCTGTTAAGCACATGCCTTAAAATCCATATTTCTTCTTAGAGGTTATGTGGAACGTCAACCTTCTGAAAATCATGTCTAAACTTACTTTGTATTTATTTTATTTATTTATTTATTATTATTTTGTCAATCATATATAAGATTACAGTAAGAGTATAAACATGTATACATGAGATGATTTTGAGTACATTGGAACATTAGGACAGGGGTGGTAGGCACGCTGGTGCGCTTATGCATGCCCTTACAGACCTCCTAGGAATGGGGTGAGGTCAACAGTAGAAAGTCTAAGGTTAAAATTTTGGGGATTTGGGGAAGAAACCCACAGAGTCAGGTAATGTATTCCAGGCATTGACCACTCTGTTGCTGAAGTCATATTTTCTGCAGTCGAGTTTGGAGCGGTTTACCATAAGTTTGTATCTATTGTGTGCTCGTGTATTGTTGCGGTTGAAGCTGAAGTAGTCATTGACGGGCAGCACATTGTAGCAGATAATTTTATGTGCTTCACTTAGGTCAGACCTAAGATGGCATAGTTCTAAATTGTCTAAGCCCAAAGTTTCAAGTCTGGTGGCATAAGGTATTCTGTTGCGAACAGAGGAGTGGAGGACTCTTCTCGTTAAATATCTCTGGACATTTTCTGAAATGCTGTTAATTCAAGAGTCGTGTCAGCCTTGAGACAGTGATGCATATTTGATAAAACCCCTCTGAGTATTTAGTAGCTGCGACATCAAAAGCTACTGTAAATAAATGATGGGTCCTGCCTGTTGAGGGAATAAGGAGAAAGGAGGTGTAAATGGACATTCAGTAGGATATTTAAAGTGCTCCTTTCTGGGGAATGGTATCCACAGGCGTAATCTGTTTTGAAAGTGCATATGATTTTGCCATGCATGAAGAAGAGGGACAGGGCTTGCATAATGTTATTGCAACATGACTTACATCACTCTGACCCCCATTGTTCTCCCCTACACTTTCAGCCATTGTTGCTCCTGGCCCATGATGCAACTGGTCTTTGTAGTCGAGTGTACATGGAAAATTTTGATGGAATGTAGTGGGCTGAATTTCCAGAATGGAGCAGGTGTGTTCCAGATGAATAAGAGGCAACTAAGTTTAGATAGCTTGTGTGGGAGAAAGAGGGTGAAGACAGCCTCTCCCTGATAGTTCTTAGAGTTTATGCTTGATGTTCCATAGATTGCTTTAGTTTGGCAAGATTCTATCTACAGATGTAAAACAATCTAGAAACCATTTTGAAAGAATCACCATATGTCTTTCTTGGTTTTTGGAGCCTGATCTTAATCTTTCAAAATTGTACCTACTGTACACCAGAATAGCAGAATAACAGAATTGGAAGGGACCTTGGAGGTCTTCTAGTCCAACCCCCTGCTCAAGCAGGAACCCCTATATCTGTATAAAGGAATAAAATCTGTTTCTAGATCCCTATATTTGTTTCTATATTGAATCTTTTTCTATATTGAAACTTTCCTAGCACAATTCACTGTCAAAGATTGCTGAGAGATTTCCTGATTCATTCAAAGAACTTGACAAAAAGGACTAATTGGGCATTGCCATTCACCATGAAGATATGTCCCCATTGGCTCATAATTCCATCAGCACAGTTGAGAAAACTGGCTTAATTTGTAAGTGATGCTGAAGGATATGTAACCAACAGACAGTGTCAAACTTTATTAGCCATTTTGAGTGCCTTTGGGAATGAAAAGGCAACGGGCACAAATTAAATAAAAATTAATACAGAAAACAGGAAGGATACCAATTCTGGTATTCCCTGTAGATGGTACACACCAATTAAGCGATATATCTGTGCAAGTCATTCACATTTTGCAGCATCAGTTAATGAAGATTGACACTAGTTAGCACGGATAGTCCCCTATTTCCGTCATCAAAGTGTCCAAATTTTCTATGTTTTCCCATGAAAGTGAGTAAACAACCTTCCTTATGTGCATTCAACCCTCAGCTGGCTTGAACACACCACAAGAGTGCAACAGCGCTATCACTGTTAAATTTAGTGAAACCCTAGCATTTTCAACCTCCATTTTCACTAACAATAGCAACAGCACATAGACTTATATACCACTTCATAGGGCTTTACAGCACTCTCTAAGTGGTTTATAGAGTCAGCATGTTGCCCCCAATAATCTGAGACCTCATTTTAACCACCTCGGAAGGATGGAAGGCTAAGTCAACCTTGAGCCGGTGAGATTTGAACAGCTGAATTCAAATGATCACAGTCAGCTAAAGTAACCTGCAGTACTGTTCTCTAACTAACACTGAGCCAGTTGGGATCAAACTCCTGGCAGTCAGCAGTGAGCTAGCTTGCAATACTGCATTCTAACCACTGCGCCACCACTGCTCTTTATAATGGAGTAATAACCTCCATTAATCTTTTATAGGCAGCAAATGTATCCTGTATTCTTCTACTCCTTTAATTTGATAAAAAAGAAAAAAGAAAACCAACTACTTTGAAAGTAAAGGGTACTTTAATGAAATTCTGATATTACAGTGCAGTGCTTTGCAATTTATTCAGTAACAGGCGGTCGCTTTATGATGTGGTATGGTGGAAGATTCTGAGCATAGATCTACCAAACTTCGGCTGGTAATTTTGGCTATAGTTATTTTAACTCACATATCTAGACCTGTCTAATACTTTAGCTGCAGTCACACCACCAATCTGTCTCATATTCATATTATAAACTATTTCCCATTCATTACTCAGAGTGGAAGAAATGACCTTTTCCCTAATCTCTTGTATAACTTAGCAGCTAAAAGGGCTTGCTGTGATGATGCTTTTAATAACTGAAGGTCACAACAAAAGAAGGAAGACAACTGGAATGTGAGTCTGTTCCTGGGTGTCTTGGTACAGGCAGATTGAAAAAGCCGAGACACAAAATGAATTGATTTTTGCAGCAATATTGCAATAATAAGAAGATCCATTTGTAAGCCTGCAGGCCACTTGTTCTATTAAACTGAACTATTAAACTATTAAACTCTATTAAACTCTATTTCTATTAAACTCCTATGGAACAACTTATTACTATGCTGATGTCAATCCCAATGTGTTTCATGGAATTTATCCCCAATTAAATATGTGCATTTAGAATTAATTTATTCACTGCATTGGGTCTCAGTGGTAAAAATGATAATTTCATGAAGATCACAATGCACTATGGTAGACTGCCAACTTGATTCAAAAAATTTCAAACAAAATTTGCACATGACACCAAGTTGGCAGGAATAGCCAACACTCCAGAAGATAGGCTTAAGATACATCAGGATCTTGACAGAGTTGACAGATAGGCCTTTATCTAACAAAATGAAATTCAATGGCAAAAAAAGTAAGGCTCTGCATTTAGGCAAGAAAAACCAAATGCAGAGGTATAGTATAGGTGGTACCTGGCTCAATAGTAGTAATTGTGATAGGGATCTTGGAGTCCTAGTGGACAGTCACTTAAATATGAGCCAGCAGCCAATGCAGTCCTAGGCTGCATTAACAGAGGGATAGAATCAAGATCTATAATATGAGCTAGTTTAATGAAAAGAAGGAGTAGGAGTGACATGATAGCAGTGTTCCAATATCTAAGAGGCTGCCACAAAGAAGAGGGGAGGGGAAGGTCAACCTATTCTCCAAAGTACTAAAGGCAGGACAAGAAGCAACAGATGGAAACTAATCAAGGAGAGAAGCAACCTAGAACTAAGGGGAAATTCCCTGATGGAACAATTAAAATCAGTGGAATGACTTGCCTCCAGAAATTGTGGATGCTTCAACACTGGAAATTTTAAAAAGAGATTAGACAACCATTTATTTGATGTGGTATAGAGTTTCCTGCTGAGCAGGGTGTCGGGTTAGAAGACCTCCAAGGTCCCTACCAACTCTGTTATTCTGTTCCAGAGGTTTGTAACCTTGCAAGTAATCAATCATTGAAAAATCAGCTTTCTCCTTTCCAAGTCTTCTTAGCTTTTCATAAAGTAAAGTAAATATATATTTTAACCATAACTACATAAAATGCTACAACATGGATGCGGTTAGAGGCAGGTACTGCAGGCCACATTAGCTGACTGTGATCCGCAGGTCAGCGGTTCAAATCTCACCGGCTCAAGGTTGACTCAGCCTTCCATCCTTCCGAGGTAGGTAAAATGAGGACCCAGATTGTTGGGGGCAATATAAATAAATATACATTGCTTACTGGTGTAAACCGCTTAGAGGGTGCTTGCACTGTGAGGCGGTATATAAATCTTACAAATAAATAAATAAATAAATAAATAAATAAATAAATAAATAAATAAATAAATAAATAAATAAATAAATAAATAAATAAATAAATCTTCATGAAACGATCATTCACTTGCTGAACTGTAGATTTAGAAGGAAAAGATGAAAACTTGTCAAATTAAGTTCCTAATGTTCCTTTTCAACATCCCAGTTTTATCAGTTTTCCTGTCTATTTCCTGGTGCTGTCCAATCCACGTATTAATCAAGTCTGATCCTGCTTAGCTTTTTTCAAAATGAGCCAGGGTTAGGCTAATTGAGCCGCGGTGGCGCAGTGGTTAGAGTGCAGTACTGCAGGCTACTTCTGCTGACTGCTGGATGCCTGCAAGTTGCCAGTTCAAATCTCACCAGGCTCAGGGTTGACTCAGCCTTCCATCCTTCTGAGGTGGGTAAAATGAGGACCCAGATTGTTGGAGGCAATATGCTGACTCTGTAAACCGCCTAGAGAGGGCTGTAAAGCACTGTAAAGCAGTATATAAGTCTAAGTGCTAATGCTAGTGGTCTTGTTAATCAAGTTTTGCATTGCATTGCGTTGGATTAATTGAGCTTTGGGTTAACAAGGCTAAATTGCACAAAATCTGGACAATCACGAGATGGCATTAATGCCTTAATTTTCTAGGTTATTTTCTTGCATCTAGTAGCATCTGGATGTTAGTTCCTACTGTTATAACAACAAACCATTCTGATTTTCTAGTCTTTTAGGGAAAAAAGGAGATTCCCAGGATAGAATTGGAGAATGCAAGAATGGTATTTTGCACTGAATTGTTGGGTGTAATTGATGGAATTTCTGAGCCATCATCCTGATTACCCAAGGAAGTGTTGCTATGATAAGTTATTACTGGTTTTAGGGCAAGCTAGTTTTTTTTTCATTATAAAATTTTTTATTTATGTTTTATTTCCCTCCCCCCATCAACCCCCCCTCCCCCCCCCTCCCCCCCACAACCTCCCAGAGCAAATGCAGGGTATAACATTTAGCAACCATATACTAAAATAAACTAACTAACTTTGACTTCGTCCCTCTCTTGTACTTTAAGTCCCTTTATGTAAAGGTAAATTTAGATAAGTTGTAACATTCCTTGCTCATTCATTCATAAACTATCTGGAATTTCTTAGTCCCATATTTATTTTGAATGTAATCAATCCATCTTCTCCATTCCAGCTTGTATTTCTCATCTGAATGGTCCTTAAGATATGCTTATATTTTAGCCATCTCTGCTAGGTTTGTTACTTTTAAAGTCCATTCTTGAATAGTAGGCAATTCTTCCTTCTTCCAATACTGCGCCTCCAACAGTCTTGCTGCCGTTGTTAAGTTCAGAATCAGATTAGTCTCTATAGCTATAGAATGTGTGATCATACCTAGCAAGAATAACTGAGGAGTAAACTTTATCTTCTTTTTAAGAATATTTTGCATAATCCACCATATTTTTTATCCAAAATGCTTTGATCTTTTTGCAAGTCCACCATATATGATAATACGTAGCATCAACACAATCACATCGGGGGCAAGCTAGTTTTGAGTTAACATATTGCTGGCCTCCATTCTTTCTCGAGCTAAAAAGCTGATAACTTACGGTAATTGTAGCTGGCTGATTATTATTTTTTGCATACCGAAAAAACAAAAAAACAAAAACAAAATCCATGCATAATTCCAACTTCTCCCTCTTTCTGTTTCTCAGCATGGCTTCAAGTTATTTTTTTAAAATAAAATTAAAATGTTTCACAGATTGAGGGATATTTGAAGTGGTGAAGCTTGACTTTATTTCATTTCTTGCTTTGCCAGTTTTAAATATACTGTGTCCCATTTCTGTCTCTTATTTTTTTAAAATGGCATGACTGTTCATGCAACTTTTCCCATAACACACATTTGGGTGTACAGTACATATTTTCCAATAGATCGCTTTTTGAGATTATTTTTTCCAGTTGTGAACTGCATCGCAACATTCAGGAAAGTGTAGATTTCAGCATATAACTAAGGTGACCAGACGTCCCGATTTTGGCGGGACAGACCCGCTTTTTAATGATTTGTCCCGCGTCCCGCCCGCCCTCTTAAAAAGTCCCGATTTTTTGAAAGGGGCGAGGGAGGGCTGGGGGGCGGGCTCTCCCCTGCAGGGACGGCCGGCTGCGGCTCATGGGGGGCGAAAGACAAATACAATTTTCGGCGGGCACGGCTTTGCAAGGGCTCTTCACAAGTTTGGCAAGTTTCACAAGAGCCGTTCGCGTGCAGGGCAGTTTATAAATAGCGGCCGCCAGGTAGGGAGCCGGCCAGGGTTGCGCAGGGCTGGGGGAGGCTCGCTAGCCCGGCAGCTCTGGCCGCAGGAAAGAGCGGGGGGGGTGCCATACTGGGAAGGGCCAGCAGTCGCCGCCGCCTGAGGGGGCCACCCCCCCGGCCCGCCCGCCCGCTTCGCTGCAGGGGACGCTGCACCGGATCCCGAGTCGCGCCGGCTCTCCCGCGGCCACGATGCCCGCCGACCTGATGGAGAAGAGCTCCTCCTTGCCCGCGGCGGCCATCCCGGCCAGCGCCGGAGGAGTCAACGCAGGACGCCCGCCCGCCGCCCACGGCCGGCCCGAGCTGAGAGGCCTGCTGCTGCTGCTGCTGCGGCTGGGCCCCCAGTCCCGGCGGCGGGAAGGCTGCGGCGGCGGCCCCAGCCTGCTGAGCCAGCGCCGGCCCGAGGGCTATGGATGCGACTCCTTCGCTCAGGCCGCCCCGCCCACCGCGACGCCGGCCTTTTCGAGAGGGCGGGGCTGCATCAGGCGCCTCTCCACCGTGTCCTTCACCGCCCTCCAGTGCATGCCCGGCGCCTGATGCAGCCCCGCCCTCTCGAAAAGGCCGGTGTCGCGGTGGGCGGGGCGGCCCGAGCGAAGGAGTCGCATCCATGGCCCTCGGGCCGGCGCTGGCTCAGCAGGCTGGGGCCGCCGCCGCAGCCTTCCCGCCACCGGGACTGGGGGCCCAGCCGCAGCAGCAGCAGCAGCAGGCCTCTCAGCTCGGGCCGGCCGTGGGCGGCGGGCAGGCGTCCTGCGTTGACTCCTCCGGCGCTGGCCGGGATGGCCGCCGCGGGCGAGGAGGAGCTCTTCTCCATCAGGTCGGCGGGCATCGTGGCCGCGGGAGAGCCGGTGCGACTCGGGATCCGGTGCAGCGTCCCCTGCAGCGAAGCGGGCGGGCGGGCGGGCGGGGAGGTGGCCCCCTCAGGCGGCGGCGACTGCTGGCCTTCCCAGTACGGCACACACCCCCCCGCTCTTTCCTGCGGCCGGAGCTGCCGGGCTAGCGAGCCTCCCCCAGCCCTGCGCAACCCCGGCCGGCTCCCTACCTGGCAGCCGCTATTTATAAACTGCCCTGCACGCGAACGGCTCTTGTGAAACGACATTAGCGGTCTTTTGCCCTCTGCGCATGTGCAGCGTTCTGCGCATGCGCAGAGGGCAAAACCTGGCGTCCAGGCGTCCAGGCGGCCCCGCCCCCCGTCGGTGTCCCGCTTAAAAAAAAATCACTTTACATATAACTGCACTTTGGATTCCATATAAGCCTGTGAAATGGAAGAGGTGAAATTATTACGTGAACTGAATAAATTTCTCCCTATGGAGAGAATAACTAGGAGCAGACTCAGTGGCTTCACAGAATATTAAGACCATACAATGTTTTGTATTAAATTCCTAAACACTGACTTGCCAAAAAATCCCTTTCCTCATCCCTTCAAGTTCTGAAGCATATTTTTGGGTTGAAACCCAAAATGTTGCATTAATCCTGCTGAAAATTGCCCAGTGGTGCAATAGCTAATGTTGATTTTCTTTTGTCAAAGACAGTGGCTTTGTGTAATGTTGTATGCTATTGCTTTTGAGACTGAAATATTGTTTCCGAGCTGGGGGGAAAAAAGTCTCAAAGACTTGCTGATATTGGCTGAATTACAAATGGGTCACTTTTTTTAAAAAAAAACAGAAGTAGTTTCCCTTGTTAGTCATTTGTTGTATTTCTATTGCGTCCACTGCTGTGGCTTTGAGGTTAGATGCCATTATTTGGAATGGAAATATGCAGGTCAACATATCTGGACAAAATCCAGAGAACAAATATAAAAGGCAGAACCTGGTCCAAAACAATGTGAAGACAGGATTGAAAAAGGCTGGGGTAGACTGAAATAACCTAGAGAGAGAGAAAGGGGTGTTCTAGGTAAAATGTTTAATAAACACTCTTCATAAATTCACATTTTTTGGTTCCTCTAGACCAGGGGTGGGGAACCATGACTTGTAGACTTCCGCTCCCAGAATTCCTCACCTAGCATGAATTCTGGGAGTGGAAGTCCACAAGCATGGCTGGCTGAGGAATTCTGGGAGTGGAAGTCCACAAGCATTGACTTGAACATTGGGCGCTATCAAACAAAATGAAATTCAATGGTGAAAAAAGTAAGGTTCTACATTTAGGCAAGAAAAACAAAATGCACAGGTACAGTATATGTAGTACCTTGCTCAACAGTAGTAACTGTGAGAGGGATCTTGGAGTCCTAGTGGACAACCATTTAAATATGAGCCAGCAGTGTGCAGCAGCTGCCAAAAAAGCCAACACAGTTCTAGGCTGCATTAACAGAGGGATAGAATCAAGATCACGCGAAGTGTTAATACCACTTTATAATGCCTTGGTAAGGCCACACTTGGAATACTGCATACAGTTTTGGTCGCCACGATGTAAAAAGGATGTTGAGACTCTAGAAAGAGTGCAGAGAAGAGCAACAAAAATGATTAGGGGACTGGAGGCTAAGACATATGAAGAACGGTTGCAGGAACTGGGTATGTCTAGTTTAATGAAAAGAAGGACCAGGGGTGACATGATAGCAGTGTTCCAATATCTCAGGGGTCGCCACAAAGAAGAGGGAGTCAAACTTTTCTCCAAGGCACCTGGGGGTAGAACAAGAAGCAATGGGTGGAAACTAATCAAGGAGAGAAGCAACTTAGAACTAAGGAGAAATTTCCTGACAGTTAGAACAATTAATCAGTGGAACGGCTTGCCTCCAGAAGTTGTGAATGCTCCAACACTAGACATTTTTAAGAAGATGTTGGATAACCATCTGTCTGAAGTAGTGTAGGGTTTCCTGCGTAAGCAGGGGGTTGGACTAGAAGACCTCCAAGGTCCCTTCCAACTCTGTTATTATTATTATTATTATTATTATTATTATTATTATTATTATTATTATTATTATTATTATTATTATTATTATTATTATTATTATTATTATTATTATTATTATTATTATTATTATGGCTGGTTGAGAAATTCTGGGAGTGGAAGTCTACAAGCATGGCTGGCTGAGGAATTCTGGGAGTGGAAGTCCACAAGTCTTAAAGTTACCAAGTTTGAAGACTTCTGCTCTAGACAGAAGGACATTCCACTGGATTTATAAATATATCCCCAATTCATTTACACAATTAATTCATCTTGCCCACACATAGATTATCTTTTTATTGATTTTCCAGTATTCTGAGTGTTATAATCACAGGCCCAGATCCTCAGAGTTCTACCATTGATCAAGACCACTTGATTGATCAAGTCTTGAGAAACTTCTGCTTGGATTTGATTCTTGCATCGTATGGCAAGTACAATAGATCTCTTTCTCTTGGTGTCTTATATACAGTACATCACACTTTAAGTTGGTACCTAATTGGTGAAGAAGGTCTCTGGAGAGCCTTGCAATGATATCCCATCCACTTACAAGAGGCTGTAGGGGCAGGACCTCTCTAGCAATTACCATAATAGTTGTCATTGGAAAGAATTGTAGCAATTATAAGAGAAGCGATAGGTTAATTAGTAGTAGCACTACAACCGTTTTCACTGGCCTAGAAACAATGAAATTAAACGAAGTCTCCAAGTTATCTCTCTTGGCACATTTCTGTAAAATGCTGGGTACTGAAGAACAAGAACAAATTTTCTATTTTCTATTTAAAAATAATAAAACAAGTGGATAGCTACAGTGGGCACTAGATTTTACCTGTCATGCCAGCTGGTGATGCCAGATCTGATTAAGTTTAAAAATGAGCTCAGAACACTTTTGAAGTTTATCAGGCATAATTGAATGTCAAGCCGAGCACAGCAGTTCCTTATTACAACTTGAAGAATGGAAGTCAGAGAGGAAGCAAGGGAGATGAAATTCTCCTTTGCACAATGGTGCTTAGATCTCTGAATGAAAGTGCAAATGCCACCTAACAATAGAGCCATATATGAAAAAGAAAAAGAAAAACAGAATACAATTTCTCCACTTTTCCTCCATGGACCAATATTGTGTTTGTTCTATTAATAGCAGATCCTGTTTCCTCTTCTTTGGTTGATTTGATTGGGAGAATGAGAGAGTCAGAAGGCAACCATCTGACTATAGAAGGGTTGTCAAACTTAAGGCCCGGGGGGCTGGATCCAGCCCACGGGGTGCTTAGATCTGGCCCGCGGGGCCAACCTGGAAACAGCAAAGGACCGGCCCATGGTGCCTCTGCCAATGAAAATGGAGCTCGGCCTTCCCGAGCTCCGGTTTCATTGGCAGAGTGTTGCGGGAGGCCGTTGCAGTCGAAAATGGAGCTCAGAAGCCCGTTCTCTCTGTCAGAGTGCTCGGGCCACCACAGGTGCCCCCGACACAAGTGATGTCGAGCTGGCCACGCCCACCCCAGGTCAAACACAACCCTGATGCGGCTCACAATGGGGGGAGTTGGTTCCAGAGAGCCAGAGCTCCCACAGAGAAGGCTCTCCCCCTAGGGCCCGCCAATCGACATTGTTTGGTTGAAGGGACCTGGAGGAGACCGACTCTGTGGGACCTAACTGGTCGTAGGGATGTATGAGATAGGATGCGGTCCCGAAGATAACCTGGTCCTAAGCCATGTAGGACTTTAAAGATGATAATCAACACCTTGAATTGCACCCAGAGACCAATGGGCAACCAGTGCAGCTGGCGGAGTATAGGTGTTACGTGGGTGTATCTAGAAACACCCACCACTGCTTGCGCAGCCGCATTTTGCACCAATTGCAGTCTCCGAATACTTTTCAAGGGTAGCCCCATGTAGAGCGAATTATAGTAATCCAAATGAGAGGTTTCAAGGGCATGAGTGACCGTGAGTAAAGCCTCCTTCTCCAAATAAGGTCGCAACTGGTGCACCAGGCGAACCTGTGCAAAGGCGCCCCTAGCCACAGCCGTAAGATGTTGGTCTAATTTTAGCTGTGGATCTAGGAGCACCCCCAAGTTGTGAACCTGGTCAGAGGGAGATAGTTTATCTCCCCCAAAGACCAAGGAGGGACAATTGGTATAATCCTTAGGAGGCAATATCCAAAGCCACTCATCAGGGTTGAGCCTGAGCCTGTTCCTTCCCATCCAGAGCCTAACATCATCCAGGCAACGGCACATCACATCCACCGCCTTCCTGAATTGTGACGGGATGGAAATGTACAGCTGGGTGTCATCAGCTTACTGTTTTGCAATGGAGAATTGCAATGGAGAGGGAAAGACACCTATCAGAATTGTGAAAATAAACACCCATTAGATTTTAAAATTTAGGGAGAAGGCAATTGTTTCTCCAAATTATAATCTCTCATTAAGATATATGAACCTTCTGGATCATGAAGCTAGTTTTGCATTCCACTTATGCGTTGTATGGATCCGTGTGCACTTTTCTGGCTATTTTCCATTTCCATTTTTAAAGTTTTTGTTTTTAATTCATAAAGTTTTACAGCCAGCCAGTTCGTTGTAGTGGTTAAGCTCCCAAGCTAGAAACTAAGAGAGTATGAGTTCACGTTCCGCTTTCGGACATAAAGACAGCATGTGACTCTGAGTGGTGAGCCATCTTAAAACAAATTAAAAACAAATTTACATGTAAAATTAATATACACATTAGTCGAGGAAGATATCACAGTCATTGGTCACAGTCAAGATGTCACAGGAAAGGAGATTCTTCACTCACTCAGAGCTCCAGACCTGGGCACAGAGACGTGTCTTTAGGGTCTTATGAAAGGCCAGCAGGGTTGGAACTATCCTGAATTGAAGAGGGAGACTTTCCATAGGGCAGGTGATGGGGCAGAAAAAGCACACTTCTTAGTCCTCACCAACTGACAGTTTCTTGGCTCATAGGACCTGGAGTATGTCCGTCCTGCTGAGCCAGACTGGTTAGATAGAAACAAGTGGGAGAAGATCACGGGTGGGATTGAAATTTTTTAACAACCGGTTCTCTGCCCAGTTGCTGGGTGGGCATGGCCATGGGGGCGTGGCCTACTTGGCCTCCTGCACCATGGTGGGGGGGGAGTTTTCACTCTCCCCAGGCTCTGGAAGCTTTCCTTGAGCCTCCAGGAGGGTAAAAATTGCCTCCCCCGTGCTCCGGAGGCCCAAAATGGGCCGGTTTTCAGACTTCCGGAACTTCCGGGAGGCCCATTTTTCACCTTCCTGGAGCCTCCATGCGGGCCCTGCACTTACCTGGCATCCAAAACAGGCCACGTGGAGACTCCTGGGAGGAGTGGGGGGGGCAGGGTCAGCCAGTCCTTGCAACTATCGGTTCGGCAAACCATATGTAAAATTAGCATCCGGTTCACCCGAACCAGTCTGAATCAGCTGAATCCCACCCCTGGAGAAGATGTCCTTCAGGTAATTCAGTCCCAAGCCATGAAGGACTTTAATGGTGAAAACCAGCATCTTGAATTGCACACAGAAGCACACTGGCAACCATTGCAGGCCATGGAGTAGTGGCATCACATGTGCCAAGTAACCTATTACTAGTGCAGCTGTATTCTATACCAATTGAAGCTTCCAAATGCTCTTCAAGGCCAGTCCTACATAGAACACATTACAGTAGTCCAGATGAGAGATCCGAAGGCATGACTGATAGTGAATAGGGCTTACCAGTCCAGAAATAGGCAAGACACACATCCACTTGTGTTTTATTGCTGATTTTATTGTAAACTGTTTCAGATGCTTGAGTATAGGAAACAATATTATAATATATTAATTAATCAGTAAGATAGAGAATGGATGGACGGATGGATGGACAGACAGGTAGATAGATGATAAATGACAGATGATGATAGATGATGATAGATAGATAGATAGATAGATAGATAGATAGATAGATAGATAGATAGATAGATAGATAGATAGATAGATAGATAGATAGATAGATAGATAGATGGACGGATGGACAGAAGGACAGACAGACAGACCCAAAATGCAAATCCTCAATAGATCACTAAGTACATTTCTTCCACCCGCTTCCCTAGTCAATTTTGACAGGGGAAAAAAAAACCCGGAACATAGATCAAGAAAGATGGCCTATGTTTCTGTTTTATTAGGTCTGGAAATGGCTTGGATCTGATGTTGACTGCCTGTAGATACACACTGTAGGCAAAGCATGACTTATGAGTGCTCCAGTGACAGCAGAAAAATATGAATTTCATGGCGTCCTGCTTAGTTGCACAAAGTCCATGGATATTTCTGAAAGCCTTTGGGCTTTTAATAAACAAAGTAGACGTGAAGCTCCAGACGATGTTTCAATAAATAGCTTCCCCCCCCCCCCCAACCCCCATTTTTGTATATCCATTTGACTTTGTAGGTGTTATTGTAAGAACTCCTGCCTAATAGTTTAGGGATTTGTATTTTGATGACCGAGCAATTTCTGCCTTTGGATCAAGGAATGGCGGTTTTATGCGAGAGGGATGAAATATGAGCCATGATTATTTTATCTCCTCTATATTGCCACTCATGTGGCTGTGGTCGAAAATTTGGAATATAGAATAGACAAGTGCCTGGTTTTTTTTTCCCCTCCCCTTCTACAACAGACAGCTTCGAACATGGACATGTGGTCCTGGGGCTTCTACTCAGATGGCTGTGACCTTAAAATAAGTTGGCATTTACTGCAGGGCAATTTCTGGCTCTCCTAGGCAGATTGTTCAGTGGAAAAAAAAACCCCAAAAGACAGAAGCTTTATAAGATGATCATAAATAGCTACAGACTGAGGAAGTGCTGGTGGGCATCAGCAGACTTAATGGTCAGTTTGCAAAATTCAGAATATCAGCCTGTCACACAGCCCAGGACCTTTAAAAATGAAGATGGGGGTTTAATAACAGATCCTTGAAAGCCTGTCAGAGTTTCTCCTGGCCCTCTTTTATAGAAAACAGGACCAAGGTAGGATTCTTTTGAGTCTCTTTCTCACATATTCTATTTTCCCAGAACTGAGTTGCAAGAGTTGGAAGTTAATGCTTTCTCCCCCCATGTTTCCTCACTTCTCTTCCCCCTTTCCCCTCCCCCCTCACTGCTCTTCTATTTACTTTTGTATTTTGCATTTTACAATACTTTATAACCAGGGATGGGTTCTAACTTACCTTGCTGCAGGTTCGCTTCCTCCTGTGCCATGTGGGCGCACCTTGTGGGCGCTTGCTTGCTTTGTGTGCGCATGCACAGTGCCAAAAAAGCCGGAAAAACACCCCCCCCCCGAAAACAAGATGGTGACCGCATGCACAGTGCCGGAAACTCGGCTTCCGCACATGCTCAGAAGAAAAAAAATTCAAACAATTTTTTTTTTTAAAAAAAGATGGCGGCGCCCACGGACTGGCACCGACTGAACCGGATCCATGACGTCATCGTGACATCACCAGCAGGTCATTACCGGTTCGGGTGAACCGGTCTGAACTGGGAGGAACCCACCCCTGTTTATAACTCAATAAAAATGTTAAACATGGGGGGGAAAAACACCATGTAGTTTAAAAAAGTTTGCCCAGCCCTAGAGCCACAAAAACAGTCATCTCGATTGCCAAAATGGTTGAATAAATCCTGTTCAAACAAAACTTGGATGGCCTCCTGCTGAGAACGGTGGTTTGTGAATAGCACAACATGGCCTCAAAACAAGATTTTTCTTCATATGTCAAGATGCATGTTTCGCACTTCAGTTAAATGATCTTATACGAAGGAGAAAGTGTCTCATTTCACCTCATAGTTTGATGAAGATGAGAGCTAGCAGCAGCTGAGGAAGAATGGAGTCTTTTGCTGCTGAGGTATTTTTCTCCCTCTTCTCTACTTGTTCAAAGACTGTTCGAAGAGCAAACAAGACAATTAGAATTAAAGTGCAACGAACATATTTTTTTTAAAAAGTGCAATATTTACACTTGACACACCAATCAGTCTGATGGGCGAATGGACTGATTAGGAAGAGATTGTGATTTTGAGATTTGGGTGAATGGTTTGTTTAAAAACATTGACTCAGCATGGGGCAGTTGTGAAGTAGGTGATTTCCGTGTTTGGAATCACTTGAGGAGACTGAAAATAAATTCACCAATTAAAAAGAATTCTATCACATGGGTTCTTTTTTAAAAAATCATACTCAATTAGATTGACTAAGACTCACAAGTGCCACAGAAGCACTGGACAGATCTTTTTTTATATATCTCCTTATAATGATTGGGGAGATATTTTATTTTGGAATTTACTCTTTACTATTACTATGCTACACTCTATAGCAGTGATGGCTAACCTTTTCGTCGCCGCTTGCCGAAAGCGTGCGTGCGCACACCCACCCATAATGCAATGCGCGCATGACCCCTCATGCTCCCCCATGCATGCACATGAGACCCCCTGTGCTCCCCCGTCCTCCCACACTTGCGTGGGCGCCCCCCGCTTTTGCCCCCGTGCGTGTGCAAGCGACCCCCCTGCATGAGCCCCACCCCCACGCATGTGCAGCAGAGACCCGAGAACCAACTGGCCTGTGGGAGGCGCGCATGCATACGCGGTGCAGTTGAGCTGGGGCAACGGCTCGCGTGCCCCTAGAGAGGGCTCTGCGTGCCACCTGTGGCATGCGTGCCATAGGTTTGCCATCACGGCTCTATAGTATTACTAGCAATGATTTCTTCTGACAAATCCTGCTCTGCCTACTGTCTTAATTCTTCGCTCCCTGGGATCCCAAAGGTGCTTTTTCAAAAGACACCTGGATTTTCTTGGTTTTGCTTGAAGAGGTTTTGCTTCTCATCCAAAAAAGCTTCTTCAGTTCTTCAGAAAGAAGAGCTGGAAGGCAGCACAGGTGCCTGCAGTGTTTCTAAGCAGCCTGCCTTTCCACAATCACTGAAATTATATTGTGAGCAAAGGAATCTGTTTCACTCCCCAGCAGAGCCGTTGAACCACAGGACAGGCAGTCCTCAACTTACAACAATTCATTTAGTGACCGTTCAAAGTTACAACGGAATTGGGGAAAAAATGACATGATCGTTTTTCACAGTTAAGACCTTCTCAGCATCCTCCGGGACTGCATTCTACCTCATACTTCCCTTCGACCGGTCAGGTCCCACAGAGTGGGTCTCCTCCAGATCCCGTCAGCCAAACAATGTCGGCTGGCGGGGCCTAGGGGGAGAGCCTTCTCTGTGGAGGCCCCTGCTCTCTGGAACCAACTCCCCCCAGAGATACGAATTATCCCCACCTTGCTGGCCTTCCGAAAAGCCATGAAGACATGGCTCTTCCTGCAGGCGGGGTTCTGAGACAACTTCATCTTGGTCTCTCCCATGTATGTAAGATTTTGTATGCTTTTTTAAAAATGCATTTTAAATTGTTTTAAATTATATTGTTTAGTGGTTCTTCAAATGTTGTATGCCGCCCTGAGTCTGCAGGGAATAGGGCGGCATATAAGAATCCTAAATAAATAAAAAAAATAAAAATCCCCGTGATCATGTGATCAAAATTCACGCGCTTGGCAACTGGTTCATTCTTATGACCGTTGTTGTGTTCTGAGGTCACGTGACCCCTCACCCCTTTTGTGAGCTTCTGACAAGCCAAGTCAATGGGGAAGCCCGATTCACTCAACAACCGGGCCACTAACTTATCAACTGCAGTGATTCACTTAAAAACGGAGGCAAGAAAGGTCGTAAAATGGGGGGGGGGGACTCACTTAACAGATGTCTCACTTAACAGAAATTCTGAGCTCAATTGTGGTCATAAGTTGAAGACTACCTGTAACGCTGTCGTTTTTAATTTTCCAAGGGAAAAATAATCTGTGGTGAAAAACAGACAGAAGCTTTATTTATTTTTTTATAATCTATGAGGTAGGCAAAGATATCTTCTTTTAACTTAAATTTTTCTTATGTTTTAAAATACCCGATATTCTGTCGGCAATATTACATGCCTTGTAACCTAAGTCCTTCCTGTTACTTTCCATGACTCTATCTATCTATCTATCTATCTATCTATCTATCTATCTATCTATCTATCTATCTATCTATCTATCTATCTATCTATCTATCTATCTATCTATCTTTCATTCATTCATTCATTCATTCATTCATTCATTCATTCATTCATTTATTTATTTAAATTCATTTGCTACCCATCTCATTTCAAAATGACTCGTGTGGACATTCTGCATGAAAAAGCAACCTCAGGTGAAATCTGGCACTTATTTATGGACTTGTAAGAAAAATGTCAAGAGGACAATTATTGGAGTGGAAATGTGTTCCTTAAAGCAGACAGGTAAATGGAAGATAACTGCTTGGTTGGTTCATCCATCCACCCACAGTGTGTTGAATTATAATGCTTTTGTAGAATAGAATAGAATAGAATAGAATAGAATAGAATAGAATAGAATAGAATAGAATAGAATAGAATAGAATAGAATCAGTAGTGGGTTCTAAAACCCATTGCTACTGGTTCGCCGCCGCTACCGGTTCACAGAACCGGGCCGAACCAGGAGCAACCCACCGTAGAATAGAATAGAATGGAATGGAAAGGACCTTGGAGGTCTTCTAGTCCAGCCCCCTGCTCAAGCAGGAGAACCTATACCATTTCAGACAAGTGACTGTCTAGTCTCCTTTTAAAACCCTCCAGTGATGGAGCGACTATGATTTCTGAAGGCAAGATGTTCCACTGGTTAATTGTTCTCACTGTTAGGAAGTTTCTCCTTAATTTCAGATTGCTTCTCTCTTTGATAGTTTCCATCCATGGTTTCTTGTCCTGTACTCTGGTACTTTGGAAAATAAATTGACCTCCTCCTCTTTGTGGCAGCCTCTCAAATACTGGAATACTGCCATCATGTCTCCCCCTAGTCCTTCTTTTCTCTAGACTAGCCATACCCAAAACCTGCAGCCGTTCTTCATACGGTTTTGTCTCCAGGTCTTTGATCATCTTAATTGCTCTTCTCTAAACTTTTTCCAAAGTCTCAACATTTTTTTTGTGGTATAGTGACTAAAATTTGTTGCAGTATTCCAGGTGTGGTCTTACTAGGGTTTTGTAGAGTGATACAACATTGGATTGGTGTTGTGATTAATACTGTTGATTGCAATCCAGGAAAGATGCGGCTGAATTTGGAAAAAAGAGTGGAAAAGACCCTTCCGAAAACCTTCATCCTTCTATTCCTGCTTCCCACTCACGGAGTCTCCCTTGAGTGGAGAACCAGCTTAGTCTACTGGTTAAGGCACCAGTCTAGAAAGCAGGAGACTGAGAGTTCTAGTCCTGCCTTTGGCATGAAAGCTGATTGGGTGTTTTAGGGCCAATCAGCAGGATGACTGAGAGTTCTAGTGGCACCTTAGCCATGAAAGCCAGCTGGGTGACTTTGGGTCAGTCATTCTCTGTAAACCCAACCCGCCTCACAGGGTTGTTATTGTGGGGAAAATAGGAAGAGGAAGGTGTGTTTGGATATGTTCATCACCTTGGGTTGTCTGTAAAAAATAATACAGGTTGTTTCTAAAAAATAATGTCCATCACTGACTTCTTCTGGGATCTTTTTTCAACTTATCCATCTAGGACAGTGTTTCCCAACCTTGGCAACTTGAAGATGTCTGGACTTCAACTCCCAGAATTCCCCAGCCAGCGAATGGTGGCTGGGGAATTCTGGGAGTTGAAGTCCAGACATCTTCAAGTTGCCAAGGTTGGGAAACACTGATCTAGGAGATTTTAGTGGTCTCCAATCATGTTTGTCATGCTAATCAATGATGCTTTTTTGATCAGTCAAAGGCTGTAAGATAACATTAGTTCTTGAGTTATGATGGGTTGCTTAATGACCATTTGAAGTTATGACAGATCTGGAAAAAGCTACTTATAATCCAAATGTGAAGTTCCAACGTTTGCTCCATCCCATGGTCATGTCTCTGCATGTTGGGCATTTGGCAACTGGCCCATATTTACAACTTGCTTGCAGCATCCCACTCTTAAATAACCGCAATTTCCAATATTTTTTCTGGAAACTATTTATTTATTTATTTATTATTAGAGTTGGAAGGGACCTTTTAGTATTTGTATTTGTTTATTTGTCAAGCATATATGATTATAAGCAAAGTATAAACAGTAAAACATGATTGAATATATATGTAATAGTACAAGCATGAATAAGAGTAAAAGAGGTAAGAATATATGTGTACATTAGGACAGGAACGGTAGACACTTATGCACGCCCCTTACCGACCTCTTAGGAATGGGGTGAGGTCGATGGTAGATAATCCGAGGTTGAAGTTTTTGGGGTTTGGGGAAGAAACTACTGAGTCAGATAAAGTTCCAGGCATTGACCACTCTGTAGTCATCTAGTCCAACCCCCTGCTCAAGCAGGAGTTCCTACACCATTTGAGACAGATGGCAGTCCAGTCTCTCCTTGAAGGTCGCAAGTGTTGGGGCTCTCACAACCTCCGCTGGCAAGCTGTTCCACTGGTTGATTGCTCTCACCGTCAGAAAGTTTCTCCTCACTTCCAGGTTGAGTAAAAAACCATTTACTTCTGGTTTTCCAGGGGGGAAAAACACCCCCTGGAATTATGGGTTCATGCAATGGGTTTGCATAATGACCATAGCGTTTGCTTAACGACTATGGCATTGGCTTGATGACTGCCACAACAAAGGTTGTAAAATTGGGTGCAGTCCTGTGATGACTTGCTTTGCCACTTAACGACTGAAATTGTGGGATTAATTACAACATATTGTAATTAATGTTGAGGACTGCCCAGTAAATCCACCTAGTTTTCCTAGCCATAATACAGAAGTGGCTTGCTGTTGCCTTCTTTCCAGGTATTTTTCCAACTTCTCAATATAGCTTATAACTTTGGAACTTCTCGGTGGCCTCCAAGTTTTAATCAGATCCAACCTTGCATCATTTTAAAAAGATGAGCTAAAATTAGTTGCGGGTCACCACCATGAATTTGTGACGAATTCGTTCTGTCCTTCCCCACATTCAAAAAAACCACAGTAATAATGAAGACAGAGGTTTAAAAACGAAGGGAAATTTTTGTACTATAATGTAAATTATAGACACTGGCGGACCATCCAGTCTACAATGGCTCATCAGAGATCCCCTCCCCCATCAGAGGCTTCTGTCAAGGGCAGCTAAGCAGGCTGGGAAACTGGTGCATTCAAGAACACAAAGCTATCAAGCCCCATGCAATTTTCATGAGCATATGCACACTTGAATGAAAAGGTTTTTAAAAATTGAAGCCAGATGCAGCGCTTTCTAGCACCAGATCCATAAATAAATAAAGGCCTGCCCACCTCCTCCCCGCCCCAGCAGTCGGCCTTTTTGGCTTGGTGCCCAATTTACATAAACTATGTTTTTCCAGTCTTTAAAATCATCTTCACTGCTATCAAGCCTTGCTCCTATTGTAGGTTCTCTGACTTTTGCCTTCAGCTAACAACACATGACTGCCCAAGGTAGGGGTGTGTGAAAAGGATGGTTGACTGTGCTTCTTATGAGAACTGCATAAAGTAAAGTTTTTCTGCCAACAAACTTGTTGGGTTTAAATAAATGTGGATTCTAATGCTATTGCTGGCTGCCTGCAGTTTGGCAGTTTGATTCTCACCAGGCTCAAGGTTGATTCAGCCTTCCATCCTTCTGAGGTGGGTAAAATGAGGACCCAGATTGTTGGGGGCAATGCGTTGACTCTGTAAACCACTTAGAGAGAGCTGTAAATCACTATGAAGTGGTATATAAGTCTAAGTGCTATTGCTATTGCAAGTCTAAAAATTAATCTGGTGACACTTGCTTTCTGTATAAATAGACCTTGACTTATGACCACAATTCAGCCCACAACAGTGAGACCGTTAAGTGGGTTTTGCTCCCTTTTACGACCTTTCTTGCCGCAGTTGTTTAGTGGCTCACTGCAGTTGTTAAGTTAGTAACATGGTTGTTAAGTGAATCTGGCTTCCCCATTGACTTTGCTTGTCAGAAGGTCGCAAAAAGGGATCACATGATCCCGAGACACTGCAACCATCATAAATCTGAATTTTGACCACGTGGCCATCAGAATGCTGCAACGGTGGTAAGTGTGAAAAAAAGGTCATAAGTCACTTGTTTTCAGAGCCAAGGTAACTTCAAACAGTTGCTAAATGAACTGTTGTAAGTCAAGAACTACTTGTATGTTTCCATTGGAAGGAGACAATCTGAGTAGTAAAACAAAGCTTCTTCAAAAGATCTATATAAACCCTTCACTTGGTTGACCATACTATTCCTTCCAAGAGAAGCTGCTATCCCTGTTATCATGCAAGCTTTGCCTGACTTGTTGTTCTGGTGCCCTAAGGGCTGGATCTCCTGGTTTGATGTTCGTCCATTGTATTCGAAGAGGACCTTGATATCTATCAATTCGGGGGATGTCAAGACTTGCGCGTGAATTGGATTAAAGTGAGGGAGAGGTGCGCATAGTCAGCCTCACTCTCTCTTCCCAGATTCCATCTTCCTCCAAATAGCAGGACAAGAGTCGAGACAGTTGGAGATGGGCTGGGCGCAGTGGTTGACCAGGGCGTCTTTTGTGTCTTGCCGTGCTTTTAGCATACCACATCGCTTGCAGAGACTGGCTTCATGACCATTGTCCGATTCTAGTAGGTTTCATCACACTCAGTCCGCCAGAATCTGTCTTCACATGCTCGGGATAGACAAGTCCCTATCTCACCAAAGGTTGATGACCCAACGGCTACTTTCAACCTGGTTTGGCCAGCCTGTCGAAGCTGTTGCCCGGGGTGTGGCCGCTGCGCATGCTACAGCTGCTAGGAGCCACAGGTGAGAGCTGAGTGACAGGTGGGGACCAAAGGTGAATAAGCTGCCCTAAAAGCTGCCCTAAAATGAGCTGCCATAAAAGGACATGACATGCCCCTACACCAGAGGTGCTACCCCTCCCTGAGCACCCCATACACCCCTCTCCTGGTTTAGCTAGCGTCCTGCAGTGGAAAGCTTTCATGAAACCTTAAGAGTGCAAAAAGTCTGGCAAAGAGAATGGAAGAGTTTTGTATAGGGAGAAAATGCACATAAACATAGAGATCCAGATATTTGAGATAAATAAAGAGCCGAGGTGGCGCAGTGGTTAAAAGCAGCACTGCAACCTACTTCAGCTGACTGCTAGTTCAGCAGTTCAGCTGTTCAAATCTCACCGGCTCAAGGTTGACTCAGCCTTCCAACCTTCTGAGGTCGGTAAAATGATGACCCAGATTGTTGGGGGCAATATGCTGAACTCTGTAAACCGCTTAGAGAGGGCTGTAAAGCACTATGAAGCGGTATATATAAGTCTAAGTGCTATTGCTATTGCTATTGGTAAGAAAACCAAGGAGAAGACTTAACAATCATACCATTTGAGTGAAGATCTATGGAGAATCTCAGTCATTCAGGTCATGGCTATCCCAAAGGTGGTTTTTGTCAAAAGGCGACTTTCAAAAGGCAACTGGACTTTCTGTGCTTTTGCATGAAGACGTTTCGCTTCGCATCCAAGAAGCTTCTTCCGTTCTAAGATTCAGGAGGATCTAGGGCACGGGGGTCAAACTTGCGGCATCACGTTGCCGTCATGTGCTGTTTCACAACATTTTCCCCCTTTGCGAAGCTGGGGTGGGCGTGGCCTGCGCGTGACGCATCCGGCCCGCAGGCTGCCATTTTGACACCCCTGTTCTAGGGGTTCTTGGTGGATCACAAACTAAGCATGACCAAGTGTGATACAATGGTCAAAGACCCAAATACAGTCCTGGGTTGCATTAGCAGAAATACAGTGTTAAGCTCATGAGAAAGAATTGCGTATGCATTGTTCCGACTATACATGGAATATTGCATCCCATCCAGCCACATCCAGAAAAATACTGATAAGACAGGTAAATATCCAGAAGAAAGCAGCAAACATGATAATGGCCTGTCATGGATCTGCCCCTTCTCTAGACGCGAGTTCAGAGGAGGAGGGTGAGTTTGAGTTGGCAGAGAATAGAGCCGAGCCGAGTGTTGGTCAGGATTGGGGCTCAGAGAGCCTCAGCAGCCTCAGCTGGGTAGATCGGATGAGCAACAGGCTGAGTGAGGCAAGCCACAGCTGCGGCAAGTTGGCCAGGAGGCTCCAGGCCAAGACCATGAGCAGCTGCCACTGGTTAGCAATGAGGAGGAAGTGGAGTCCACACCTCCTCCTGAGCCAAAGACACGTAGAGCAGAGAGAAAACAGGCACAACGCTGGTCAGCTAAACTACTCATGAGGAGGCAACCTTGCCTCTCGTGAAGGGCTGCGCTGGCGTTGCCTACTTAATCCTGCCCTGAAGACTTGAGCGTTGCTGGAGCAAGTGCCCAGTTCCATGCCTTGTGTGCTCATGCCGTGTACCCTGACCATTCAAATCGTGGGCTGCTTTCCTGGAGTAATAGCAATAGAAGGGGATAGTAATCTGTGGGTTTTATTATTTTGGTT
Organism: Diadophis punctatus similis; assembly: GCA_023053685.1. NCBI lineage: Eukaryota > Metazoa > Chordata > Lepidosauria > Squamata > Dipsadidae > Diadophis > Diadophis punctatus. The sequence goes on along the minus strand of JALIGW010000003.1, from coordinate 4,125,062 downwards.
AGTTTCTCTGCTGCATCTTTAATTTTAGCTCCAGGGAGACAGCATACCTCTCTGGATTGATTGTCTGGTCTACAGACGGCAGGTTCAGTTCCCTTGAAGATTGAATCTCCTATCACCAGCACTCGCTTTTTTTTTTGCCTGGGATTGTTTGGGGAATTTTTTTCATTATCATAGTGGCATTTGGTGGTGCTATTTCCTTGAGGATTTTTGCTGGTGCTTCTTTTTTATATGTCTGTTTTCTTCTATTGGGAGTCCATGGTATTGGTTGCTTAGAGCCAATGGGGTTGCATCTGGGTGGGACAGTGGTTTTGTATTTGGTTTGTGTTTTTTTCTGTGGGTGACATTTAACAGATTAACAGATTAACAGAGTTGGAAGGGACCTTGCAGGTCATCTAGTCCAACCCCTTGCTCAAGTAGGAGACCCTACATCTGCCTCTATCTAGGACAGGGGTAGGCAAAGTTGGCTCTTCTATGACTCGTGGACTTCAACTCCCAGACTTTCTGAGCCAATCATGCTAGCTCAGGAATTCTGGGAGTTGAAGTCCACGAGTCATAGAAGAGCCAACTTTGCCTACCCCTGACCTAGGATCAAACTCACAACCTCCTGATTGTGAGGCATGTGTCCATCTGTTTTCTTCCTCCAAAGGGTCAGCTCTATTAGAAGTTGCTTGGTCATTTTTGTGTTCAATTTCTGCATGTTCTTTTTGTGAGGTTTGGGGTTTTTCATTTTGTTGGTTGAGTTTCAGGGTGTTTAGATTTTTCTCTAGATCTTCTACTTTTTCTTCTAGTAATTTGATTAATTTGCATTTGGTGCATATGTAGTTTTGGAATTCTGTGGGCATAAGAGTGTATATGGAGCATGTTCTGCAGATCACAATAGAGTCTGTTCCTTCTTCCATGTGTGTTTTTTTGTGTGTGTTTTGTTTTGTTTTCCTTTTTTTTCTGGACTCCATGTATGCCTGTTGGACTCAGTTACTCAGTGACTCTTGCCGTACTGAGCTTGGAATCCAGACCTGTGCAACGGGGGTGCTTTCTGAGGATCTGTATGGGGGGAATTAACACCTGCAGAACTCTTGCCATGCATGTGTGGGGGGGGTGGGTGGGGGTGGGGCAGCACATGGCACTGGAAAGAAAGGGGGGGACACCTATGAGGAATGGTGGGAGATGCTGAGTACTCATCATACTATTACTTAATTGACTCCCACCCCACCCCATTCCAAATGTTACAATGCTTTAGTCCTGTTAAAACATAGCCCACTCAAAACCTTGCAACACAACATTTTAAGCAATTGTGGCTGTTTTCTTCTGAGCTGGAACAACAAGTCCTCCCCATCCCCCATCCCCCACCATTTTGTACACACCCTTTCCAATGGAGCTTGACTGTACCAGCGTTTTTCTCTCGTGCGTGGTGTAATTGTTTTGCTGTGGTTGTAATTTAGAACTGTAATTGTACCGTTTTAAACGATTCAAATTGCTGCAAGGAATGGCCAGCTGTACAAAAGACCCCGCACAGAGTCAGGCTTCATTGAATGGGAAACATCAGCACTTCTTTGTCTTTGGGAGCTCTGATAGGGGAGGATGGTGATTGCTTTCCTTGTTTGTTTTCCACTGTCTCATGCACTGATTTTGATGAGGAAGAATTGCATGGCCCCATTATCTCTCTATTCATCCCCAGCTTGATGCACGGGGGACCCTGTGCAGTTGATGGAATTCTCATAGTGACTTGGTGAGGAATTGGGGAATGGTGGGGCCTATGAAGCCTGTACAGAAAGAGGCTGCCATTGGTCTGCTTCGGATGGGGACAAAGACCAATCAGAATTGATATGGCATTCCCCTCCCCCTATGTTTGCATTGTATAGCCTTGACCGAAGATCAGTACACATCCATATAGGGTGGTTGTCCCCTTCCATCATGCATGCAGGTCAGGGGCGGGTTCCTCTTACCTGCCTACCAGTGCGCTGCACGCGCATCATCATGTTTCACACGCACGCTCGCTATGCATGCGCAGAAGCAAAAAATCACCAAAATCTCTCTCGCACACATCTCCTCACAATATTTCGCTTCCGCGCATGCGCAGGAAGCAAAAAAAGGCCAAACATTCGGAAAAAAAGATGGCGCCACGCAACGGACCGGCAAAGAAGGTACCGGAGCTGTCGCGCGCAAATTGCGCAATCGGCGGGCCGCTACCGGGATGACAGAGTGGACCGCACCGGTAGGAACCCACCCCTGATGCAGGTTCAGGAGGGACAGACATGTAGCAGTGAGGGAGGAAGAGAACACCTACATAGTTAGCTAAGTCAGCTGAATTAACTGCCAGCGTTCCGAGTAACGCATCGAAAGAACTCCAAGGTAGGAACGTTCCTCAGAGAACATGTTTACTGGATACATCATATTGGCACAGCCAGTGAAAACCAACTCTAAAAGTTTCCGCGGTTACCATGTAATTAAAAGAGCAAAAGTTTCCCTCCCCAGGTATCACAGGTCACATTGTCCAATCACAGTTGGTGGGCACCCTCAATCACTTCTGCTTTTTCCTCCTACTGCCACCTGTTGGGATGACCTTGGTTCCCATGGGAGAGCTCTTTATTTTGTCTACGAGATGGTCTAACTATTTCCCCCTTATCCTCCCCCCATAGTGTGTGGCAACTATGAAGCAGTACAAGATGGCTTCAGCCAGGTTTGATTCAGAGTTGACATTAACTCTGCCAATCAATGGGGTGATAGATGTTACAGCCAGATCACTCTCACATTCTGTGTTTGCATGTCTGCGCCACTATAGGGAGCTATGGTGGCACAGTGGTTAGAATTCAGCATATCAGGCGAACTCTGTCCACAGTCTGGAGTTCAATCCTGATGAGGTCATGGTTGACTTGGCCTTCCATCCTACCGAAGTTGATAAAATGAAGACCCAGATTGTCGGGGGCAATATGCTGACCTTGTAAACTGCCCAGAGAGTGCTATAAAGCATTATGGAGCGGTATATATGTCTAAGTGCTGAGCAGAGCGGTGGCCTAGAGGAGAGGATGCTTGCCTCCCACTTGGAAAGTTGAGATCCCAGGCAGAGACAGATGTTTCTCTTTCAGGGCGCAAAGAGAAAATATCTGCTGTGAACTTCACGTAGGCATCAGGAGGGGCCTCCGGCAAGTAAATGCTCAGCTCCACTCAGTCGTCCTGACCTCACCCCGAAGCAAGGAATTGCAGGGTCATTAAAAAAAAGTCTAAGTGCTATTGCTATTGCTGTAAAGGAGAATTTGTGTAGTTCAATCTATTCCACAAAACTATGTATTTCTCTTTAGCCCTGGGGTCCTTCTCTATACTGCTATCTGCCTATGTTGCATAATATACCTATTTTCTTTTTTTTCTTTTTGGCTAACATCCTATTTGATTGTTGCCTGTATAAGAAGGTGAGAAACAGGTACCTGGGTCTATATGCTAAACAAATGATCCATTGGGAACCCCCCATATCAAAACAACTTAACTTATATGCAGCCAGAATTTGAAAACAACATTTAATACAGCACAGTACTTGAGCCAAATGGTTCGGTTGAGACCAGCATATGTGGGACTGATTGGGGTAGATTGTAGGGGTGACACTGAAATATAATTTTATCATATTTTATTTATCCATATATTTAATTATTGTATTTTATTCCAATCTCATTTTAAATTGTATTTTATTCCAATTTCGTTTAACATTGTATATATTTTTTATTTTAATAAAATTTATATGCCGCCCAACTCCCAAAGGGACTCTGGGCGGCTTACAACTATAAAATACAATTATAGGATAAAAAGACAATTAAAACACAGTTCAAACAAGCCTTTCACAAATAGTTACATCGCAACACATACATTCATGGGTTGATCTCATTATATTTATTCCAATTCCATTTAAAATGGTTTTTATCGGATTTTGGTAATAATTTATGTTTGGAACGCTGCACTTTGATATGGCCCATGGGCTAATCAATAAAGTAAACTAAACTAAACTTTTTTTTTCTTTTTGCTGATTTTTGACATGCCTCCCTCACTTCATAAACACACTGGTCAGGGAAACCCTGAGGAGGTCAAAATTTGAGGTGGTCAAAAAAGTCAAGAGGGCAGTTGCAGCCATGTGAAGTGATGCCCACTTGATTGCATAGTGGCAGTGGACATATTGATTTTTTTTCTCCCTATGGATCTCTCTGCTGCCTATGGATCATTCAGCTATTTATAGAGCTGAAGTGGTGCAGTGGTTAAATGCTGCGACTGCAGGCTGACTGCTAGTTCAGCAGTTCAAATCTCACTAGGCTCAAGGTTGACTCAGCCTTCCATCCTTCCGAGGTGGGTAAAATGAGGACCCAGATTGTTGGGGGCAATATGCTGAACTCTGTAAACCGCTTAGAGAGGGCTGTAAAGCACTATGAAGCGGTATATAAGTAAAGTGCTATTGCTATTTATCCCTGAGCTAAGAGATCCAGCAGTCCACACGGGAAATCGGGGGGAAAATATTCAGGGAAGCAACTTCTGTTGGGTCTCTGGGCCACCAGTCCTTACTTTAGCAGGAATTAGAGTGTATTGTTTATTCCTTGCCTTTCTGTTGAAAGCTGATTTTGATTTATTGCAACCCTTATCTTCTCTCCCTTCACTGTTCTTGTCAAAATGGATTATTATTGTTTGCTCTTTTTGTCCTCTCAAATGGGATGGAGAGGCTAAATATATTCAACAGACAGGAAAAAAATTATGGGAACATCCAGAAACTTGTTTTTAGTTGATCCAGGAAATGAAAAGTCCCAGAAATGTGATTCTTGTATGCTAGTTTTGAAACCAAATGTACAGGGTATTTTTTGCATTATTCATTAGTGCAAAATGGGGTTCAGGCAATAATATATCAGATGCCGAGCTTGGTCTCACAGTTGCCTGTCAACCCTCAAAAGCTTAAGTGCAGCTCCTAGAGCCTCCCAGACTTCCAGATTGGAAATTTTAATGCCTCAGAAGCAGTGGTGGGTTCCTACCAGTGCGGTCCACTCTATAGCACCGGTAGCAGCCCGCTGGTGATGTCACAGTACCGGTGCGATTGGTTGCCGGAGCCTGGGTGCTGCTATTTTTTTTTTAAAAAAAATTAATTTTAAAAAAATTTTCTTCTGCACATGCCCAGAAGCCGAGTTTCCGGCACTGCTCATGCGCTGCCTTCCTGCCCCACAGTGAGTCCAAGCAGGGGAGGATGGCTGAGGGAGCGTGTGAGACACTGAAAGAACGGGCGGCAGGAGCTATCTCCATTCCCCTCCCTTCAGCAGTCCGAGAAGCCATGAATGCGCGGTGATGATCCTATGTATTTTTGCACATTCGAGGCTTCTTGAGCTGCTGATGGGAGGGGGAATGGGCAGCAGGACTATCTCAGTTCCCCTCCCTTCAGCAGTCTGAGAAGCCACGCCCACCCAGTCACATGGCTGGCAAGCCACACCCACAAAATAAGCCACGCCCACGGAATGGTAGTAAAAAAATTAGGAACCCGCCCCTGCTCAGAAGGGGAAAAAAACACCTGATAAATCTGTGGAGAATGGCATATAATTTCATTTCAAATGAATTAAATTCAAGGATGTGAACAGCTCGCTGGAAACCAAATACAAACCAGAGAATACCCTAATTTCTTTAGAGCATTTTAAAATCCTTCATGTGAGATTCTTGAAACGTTTACAATTTTCTGTTGAACTCTCTAGAAGTGGGGGAGGGAAGCTTGAGAAGAGATGGACAAACACTGAACAACCGAAAGCTATATTTAGCATCTAGTCCTCCCCTCCAAAAAGTTTAAAATTGTACGGACCACATGAAAAGGCAAAATGGCCAGACTTTGATAGCATGCTTTCAGATTATTTGCGAACAGTGATTTAAGGGGAAACTTGGAGTGCTCTGTTTCCCAGGGGCATCTCCCCCTCCGCCCTTCCCAGTTCTAATTTTTAAAAATAAAATCATGGATCATGGATAATTATCCTGCTGAAAAAGAACAATAATGCCTCTGACTTTCAGCACTATGGCATCTGTGGGCTGCCGTCTGGTTTTGTGAGAAAAGTGACATACACCGAGACCAAGTAGCGCTTTTCTGACAAATAATGAAATGTTTTTGAGATAAAAGGAGTGTGTTATTAAGCTATACCAAGTTCACCTTTCATAAGCCTGGACAACACAATGTGGTGGAGAAAATTAACAAACAAAATGGAGAGATGCAACCTAGAATTAAGGAGAAATGTCCTGACAATGAGAACAATTAATCGGTGGAACAGTTTGCTTCCAGAAGTTGTGGGTGTTCCACAGGGGCGGGTTGCTCACTTACCTCGCTGCCGGAGCCATGCGCGCGCAACTCCACGCTTCGGGGGCACACTCGCTATGCGCGCGTGCCCCCTTGTGCGATTTTGCTTCTGTGCATGCATGGAAGCAAAATCGCGCCGAAATCTCGTAAGGGGACGCGCACATGAGATTTTGGCACGATTTTGCTTCTGTGCATGCGCGGAGGCAAAATCTCACCAAAATCTCACATGCACACGCATCCCCTCATGAGATTTTGGTGCGATTTTGCTTCTGCACATGCGCAGAAGCAAAATCACCCCAAAATCACGGAAAATCACGAAAAAAATGGCAATGTGCCGGGTGGACCAGCAGAGAGGGCTCCGGAGCGATTGCAAAATCGGCCGCTCTCTACCGGAGTTGTGTACTGGGCAGCTCTGGCAGGAACCCACCTCTGGTGTTCCATCACAGGAGGTTTTCAAGAAGAAATTGGATAACCATTTGTCTGAAATAATTTATGGTCTCCTTCTTGAGAAGACCTCCAACGTCCCTTCCAATTCTGTTATTCTGTTATTCTGTTTGTAGGAAGTTAGCACCCACCCCTCTTCTAGAAAAATGAAATATCCTATAAAATATTAAAAGGCAGAATATATTCTATAGAATATCCCTGGAAACATGCTTTTAAGCAGACAAAAGACTCCTCTTAGTGGCCCCCACTTTTGTAATGGGCCATTAAGGACTGGGCCCAGCAGCAGTCTTCTATATAACAAAGATTTATCTCCTTCAGTCATAGCCATATTAGGAATTGCCCAAGGCCCTTTCATTCAGCCAAGCCTGGGACAGACGAAAACCTATAGAGTTGCCACTGCATGGCCTCCTGGGAGCCTGACCACCAATCGGAGTGCATTACATACACAGGAACAGGAAACTAAGAGGTGGGGCCCAACAGAGGTTATAAAACCAAGGGACTCCGCATCTTTCCCTTCTTTTTCTCTTCACCCACATCTGGAAGCATGTAATCTATCTTTTCTGTACAGGGGCTCATGCCATGTGCTCCTGTCCACCATATTAAACCTTCTTTCCAAGCAACTTCCATGAATCCAGTTACCCACTTGCAACTGAACCCTTACAACATGTTATTCTGTTATTCTGTTATTCATTTCTATTTCTATTCTACTCTATTATTCCATTCCATTCCATTTTCCTCCCTGTCCTTTGGACATGACCTGGGTCAAACTCAGTTCATCTCTTTCCCAAAAAGAAAAGAGAAAAGAGACCGAATTCATGGCCCAGAACTGAATTTTGTGGTATCTCATCTCACTTCAGTTTGATGAGGAACCATTGGTGAGCACTGATTTTGTTATGCAATCCAGCCCACAGCAAATTAACTTCCTAATTGCAATATCACAGGATACTTCGTTAAATGTTTTCCTGAAATCCAATACTTCATCTACAGCTTTTCCATTATCTACTAAGAAATATGCCTGATCAAAAAAGAGATAGTCTGGCAAAGTTTGTTCCTGAGAAACCCATGCTGACTTCTAGTAATTATTGCTTTGTTTTCAAACTGTTTATAGATTGAATTTGTGATTATCTCCCATAGAATCTTCTCAGGTATCAGCATGCAGCTGACTGGCCTGTAATTTCCTATATCCCACCCTTTTCCCCCACCATTCTTGTCCTCATCTGCCTATCCATCCATTCTTCAGAATTAAGATAATACATAAAGGTTCGTTAAAATAGCACAATTTCCTTCAGGGTCCTAGGATGCAATTCATTGGCTTTGGAGTTTCAACTTCTTTATTTTATTTATTTATTTTATTTTATTTTATTTGTCAAAATGTATACAAGATAACAGGTATGGTTTAAACATAAAAGCACAGTAGGTATAGGTAAATTTGGACAATAGGACAGTAGGACAGGGACGGTAGGCACGATGGTGCGCTTACGCACGCCCCTTACAGACCTCTTAGGAATGGGGTGAGGTCGACTGTAGACAGTCTAAGGTTAAAGTTTGTGGGGTTTGGGGAAGAAACCACAGAGTCAGGTAGTGCATTCCAGGCATTGATTACTCTGTTGCTGAAGACGTATTTTCTGCAGTCGAGTTTGGAGCGGTTTACATTGAGTTTGAATCTATTGTGTGCTCGTGTGTTGTTGCGGTTGAAGCTGAAGTAATCATTGACAGGTAGGACATTGTGGCAGATAATTTTATGAACTACATTTAGATCAGATCGAAGGCGACGTAGCTCTAAATTATCTAAGCCCAAAATTTCAAGTCTGGTGGAATAAAGGAATTCTGTTCCGAGCAGTGGAGTGGAGGACTCCTCTTGTGAAATATTTCTGGACTCTCTCAATTGTATTAATGTCCGATATGCAGTGCGGGTTCCAGACAGGTGAGCTGTATTTGAGGATTTCAGAGTAAATAGAGATTAGCAGCACATATTTCTATTAGACTTCATTTATAATATTGTTTTTCACATTTGCTTGGTGGACCAAGCAAAATTCTCCTTTTCACCTCTTAGCATTTTGCCCTCTCCACTGGTTTATGAATTTTTTCTCTTTCTTTTGTTTTAAATTATACAAATAAGGCCTTTTTATTATTCTTCCATCTATCAGTCTTCTGAGCTTTACCATAAAAGTGATTGCCATCAATCTATTGAGAACTTGGATCTAGCTCAAGAGCTTTGATTCTTTAGGGCTTGAAGGCAGCACTCCAATTACATACTAATACCCAGCTTTTACATGGACAAAAACATTTATTTATTTGTCACACTTCTACAGCACCTATCTCACCTAAATGACTTTTAATTTATGTCTTGTGGGGCAGGACTGTCAAATTATCTAGCAAATAAAATGTGGCCTCCATTATTTGGAGATATGACTTCCAAATTATGAAGTTTAAATTTCAAAGTTAAAGATCATTACATAAGTCTTGCTACAACATTAGCTATTCTATCAGCATGATTTCAGAGGTTTGGAAAGCAACAGAAGAATAAATGTAGGACTTAAATAAATGAATATTTTATTATGGTCACTGACCAGAGTGGCAAACAAAAACACATTAAAAATCAAACTGAAATAAAAGCAAAACAAGATAAAATTTAATTGCTGGTAGGTTTGTCAATGGATAATGAAAGTTTAATTTTACAGCCAGAATAACAAAATTTAGCTACATTCAAGGCGACTGAATTATAGTGATCTGATAACAACTCTACATAAAAAAGGCCAGAATTTCTCAAATGTTTTACCAGATAAGAAATTATGCGGTGTGTCCTTCAGTCCTTATAGAAGATGTAATTTAGCAGGACATGAACTGTAGTTTCAACAGCAACGTGTCCCCCAGGGACACATTCTCAGTTTATATGCATTTTTTGGTATAACCCTTCCAAAACAGCTGTGGGGGAGTGTTGAAGTGTACTAAAGTCAGTGCTCTTCAGAATTTGGAAACACTTACAGCAGTGGTTCCCAACCTTTTTGTGATCGAGTACCACTTGGAGGTCCCGTACAGTCGCCGCGTACCACCTGGTTCCAGAGAAACTAAATTCGATCAGATATCACTTTATTTCCATAATTGTACCGTTCCTTTTTTGGCCCCGCGCATCCAGCAACCGGATTCTCGGGCCGCTGGGACCAGGTGGGTGGCGTGTGGCAACAGTTGCAAATCGTTGCCAGATTATCTTGTGTTAGGCAGTAAACATTTTTGTGAAGTAAAAAATAACTAACTAAAAATCGTTCATGACCCCGAAAGTGTTCGCGTACCACCTGAAAGGCCCTCGCGTAGCACTAGTGGTACATGTACCACAGGTTGGGAACCACTGACTTATAGTATGTAGTATAAGTATCTCAGTTTGTAAAAAGGGGCATGACTGTTCAAAAAAATGTTCTTAGGTAGAGAAGACTGATCCTGTTGGGTTTCCAGGTCTTTGATATATTGTTTAAAACAGTGGTTCTCAACCTTCCTAATGCCTCGACCCTTTAATACAGTTCCTCATGTTGTGGTGACCCCCAACCATAAAATAATAAAATAATTAGGAAACTCAGGGGTGGGTTCTAACTTACCTCGCTGCCGGTTTGCTCCCTCCTGCGCTGCGTGGCCGCACCTCATGGGCGCACGTGCGCTTTGCGCGTGCACACATGCGCAGTGCCGAATTTTTTTAAAAAAATTGCAAAAGAGAAAAGAAAAGCCAAAAACAAGATGGCGACGCATGCGCAGTGCGGGAAATTCGGTTTCTGTGCATGCTCAGAAGTTCCCATGGTACAGATCTTTTTTTTTGCAGTAGTCTATTTGCATGTGGGTGGACCCGCCTGGAGACGGATAGAGGAGCAGTGTCTTGGTTCCTAAGAACATCGGAAATATGTGTTTTCCGATGGTCTTAGGCGACCCCTGTGAAAGGGTCATTCGATCCCCAAAGGGGTCACGATCCACAGGTTGAGAACCGCTAGTTTAAAAGAATAACAGAATAGCAGAGTTGAAAGGGACCTTGGAAGTCTTCTATTCCAAACTCAGGAGACAGGAGACCCTTATACAATTCAAACAAGTGGCTGTCCAGTCTCTTCTTAAAAGCCTCCAGTGATGGAGCAGTGCACCCACAACTTCTGGAGGCAAGCTGTTCCACTGGTTCATTGTCCTCACTGTTATGAAGTTTCTCCTTAATTCCAGGTTGATTCTCTCCTTGATTAGTTTCCATCCATTGCTTCTTGTCCTGCCCTCTGGTGCTTTGGAGAATAAATAGACTCCATTCTCTTTGTGGCAACCTCTCAAATAGTAGAATACTGCTATCATATCCCCCCCAAGTCCTACTTTTCTCTAGAGTAGCCAAACTCAAATCCTGCAACCGTTCTTCATATCTAGGCCTTTAATCATCTTAGTTACTCTTTTTTGCACTTTTTCTAAAGTCTCAATATCTTTTTTGTAATGTGGTGACCAAAACTGGATGCAGGATTCAGTTTTGGTCACCACATTACAAAAAGGATGTTAAGGGAAGAATTCCCCCGTAGAGGCAACATTGGATCTTTTACTTGGAATTCAAAATACTTAGAAACAAAACCGAGATTAAATGTCTAATAGAAAATATTTATTTCAGTACAAAACAGTATAAAACAATAAATCCTGAATAAACTACATTTTTGCTACGCAACAGGTCCTTCCAATTCGGAAGGCAAAGCAGAAGTGATTAATGGTGGATAGGAATGTAGACATGTGCAGAACATCATATCACGTGTTCTGCTTGTATTGGGAAGTACCATAATATTTAGAATAGGGATGTATCAACCTGCATAGACTCACAACTGACAATATTCACATTGTGACAAAGGATGTTGAGACTTTGGATGGAAACTAAATCAAGGAGAGAAGCAACTTGGAATTAAGGAGAAACTTCCTAACATTGAGGGAAATCAACCAGTGAAACGGCTTGCCTTCAGAAGTTGTGGGAGCTTCATCACTGGTGTCTACTGTTTAATTACTTGGTCCATTGATTGAAGGGTTATGAATGCCAGTTCCAGTTTTTTCTAGCTATAGTGCTTGAGATTGTTGTTACACATACTGTCTGACATAGGTCTGTAAGAAATAATAATGAATAATGCACCACTCAAGTCCTTGGGAGATATATACATCACATTTTATTTTTTACTTTTTTCTAAATACATGTCCAGACGATTGCATTTTATAAGAACAGGCTTACAAAAGGAAGGATCATAAATATTGTTGGCTCTTCCCCGCCCTCCCACAATTTCCTAGGGGACCGATTTAATTTGTTGCCTCATTTGGTTTATTTCAGTTTGCTTGTCTGCAGTTTGTCTGTAGATCATTTACCGCGGTTGCTGAATTAGTTAACGGCTGCTTTTCTTCCTTATTTTCGTAAGCTGGCTCATTGTGGATGGCGATTTCTACAGCGTTTTGTTAAAGACATATTGAAAGCTGTTTGGGCCAAAAGCTGACATATACTCCTAATAAACCATTGGCCCCCTGTCGCCTACTCTCCAATTGTATTGGGTTTAATAGGCACTCTTTTTCCTGCCGTGTGTGACTCCATAGCTAAATTTAACTTATTGTTCAGTTATGAAAGAAAACCCCTAACATATTCCAAGCCCTGTGGAGAAATTGCAAGATCAAGTAGTCCACATTTGCAGGCTTGAAAATTCATGAGCGTCATTAAAAAAAGAAAAGAAGGAAAAGGGTGGACCAAAGACCGAAACCAGCCTTGGAGTAGCAGGGTATTTCTTGGCTGCAGCCACCTTCGGCAGCTCTACCATCAATATACAAAATGGAAAAGGGATCAAGTTAGAGGAGAAACTGTGTGTCTTTCATAGCCCGCTGCTCCGGCAGATGCTGCCTGGACTTGGTTGGCAGGTAACAGGGAAAATAATGGCAATAGAAGGTTGCTGTTTTCCTTTGGCAACCCAAGGCTTTATTGTAGAGCTGCTGGTTATATGTGAAGTGAGACAGAGAATAAGCATTGTCTTCTTCATATCATTTTTTTTGGTTCATTTGGGAAGGTTAGCAGTGACATGGTTAGAATCCTTTCAGAAGGGCCAAGGATGATATTTATCTTATTGTTTAGGTTCTGCGGGGTCCTTGGTGCCCTCTAGACTTGGTTGTTTTGGTTCTGTTTCTAGTTTAGAATAGAATAGAATAACAGAGTTGGAATAGCAATAGCACTTAGACTTATATACCACTTCATAATGCTTTACAGCCTTCTCTAAGCAGTTTACAGAGTCAGCATATTGCCCCCAACAATCTGGGTCCTCGTTTTATCCACCTAGAAGGATGGAAGGCTGAGTCAACCTTGAGCCCGTGAGATTTGAACAGCTGAACTGCAGCTAGCAGTCTGCTGAAGTAGCTAGCAGTGCTGCACTCTAACCACTGCGCCACCTCGGCTCTTAAGAAGGGATCTTGGAGGTTTTCTAGTCCAACCCCCTGCTTAGGCAGGAAACCCTATACCCGTGGTGGCGAACCTATGGCACGCGTGCCACAGGTGGCACGCGGAGCCATAGCAGCCGGCACGTGAGGGTTCCCACCGGCAAACCGGAAGTGCGGGAAAGTGCACTTCCGGTTTGCCGGTGAGCTGTTTTTTGCACTCCGGAGGGTTCAGGGAAGCTCCCTGAAGCTCCGGAATGCAAAAAACTACAAAACGGACAAACCGGAAGTGCACTTTTCCGCACTTCCGGTTTGTCCGGTTTGTAGTTTTTTGCATTCCAGAGCTTCAGGGAGCTTCCCTGAACCCTCCGGAGTGCAAAAAACAGCTCACCAGCAAACCGGAAGTGCGTTTTTCCGCACTTCCGGTTTGCCGGTTTCGTCGTCCCAGGCTCCGGTAAGGCCTTTGCGCGGGGGTGGGGGAGTGTGCGCATGCGCAGGGGACAGCATGGGGGGGTGTTGTGCGCATGTGTGGTGGGAGGGAATGGGTGTGGGCATGCGAGCGCGCACGAGCGCGCCCCCCCTTTTGGCACACGAGCCTAAAAAGGTTCGCCACCACTGCCCTATACCATTTCAGACAAATAGCTATCCAATATTTTCTTAAAAACGTCCAGTGTTGGAGCACCCACAACTTCAGGAGGAAAGTCGTTTCACTGATTAATTGTTCTAACTGTCAGGAAATTTCTTCTTAGTTCTAGGTTGCTTCTCTCCTTGATTAGTTTCCATCCATTGCTTCTTGTCCTGCCTTCAAGTGCTTTGGAGAATAGCTTGACTCCATCTTCTTTGTGGCAGTCCCTGAGATATCAGAACACTGTGAGATATTGGAACACTGATTTGTGATTGGTTAACAGCCTGTAAGGCGAGGATAATAACCATTGCAATTGTGGCCTGTTCCCCAGAGTGGTGGAAAAACACAAACCATATACAGGTTTTATGTCTGTGTCTGGTTTTCATTTCCTTTAAAAAAAAAATCTTTCTAAATTTCAAAAACAAACATTAAAATGCAAACTAATATAAAAAAGAAAAAATGGAATATCAGGCAAATTAAAAAGAGACCAAAAATTCATCAAACAAACATATAACAAAGGTGAACTCCAATTTTTTCAGTACAGAGATCATAATAAGGATACAGCAACCTCCAGGTCTAAATGAATAATCAATACTTTAAATACCTTAAAATATTAATAACCTACATTCTAACAAAACCTGAGGAAAAATTATAATACATTGTTTATTTATTTATTTATTTATTTTGGTTTTCTTATATGCCGCCGTACTCCCTTAATTTTAATCTATCACATCATAAATTGCCAAGTATGAATAGCTACTGTATATATTTGAAAAAGCCATAATAATTTTCTAGTCAATTCAGATCTAGTCCTTGAATTCCAAAGTCAAAAGATTATTTTTCTCCTTGTCTTGTAAGAAATCAATGGAATTTGGAATTTGGTCTCCAAGTCACAAGAAATTTAGTCAAATTATTGTCTCTAAGCAAAGCAGTCAATTTGACCATCTCAGCAAGGTCTTTTGATTTCGATGTCCATTTTTCTATTGTGGGTATACTGTATATCCCTCTTTCCATCTTTGGGCATACAGCAATCTTGCAGTAGATTTCATATATAAAAACAAAGCCCCATAAAAGATAAGAAAATGAACATAGATAAATAACCCAGATGACAAAATGGACATGAATGAAGAAGTAGCAATACAGTAATATAAAAATATACCTAGATTTTAAGTTTTTTTTTTTGAAGCAGACTTTTAACAACAAGATAGATTTGAAATGTAAATTGAAGAGATATATTGGCTGTCTATCTGTTAAAATAAAATTAAAATAATAATAATAATAATAACGCACTCAAGAAAGGAGAAGAAGGAGGAAGAGGAAGTAGAGGAGAGGAGGTGAGAAGGTAGAAGGGGTAGTAGGGAAGGGGAGAGAAGGTAGAGGAAGGGGAGAAGGATAGAGGGAAGGGAGTGATTAGATAAAACATGTACGATAGATGGGCAATTTAGTAGTAATATTGGATGTGGGGGGGAATTAGAATAAATTGTTGTTAATGTATCATGGTATATGTATGGATGTCTTATGTGAAAATTATTAAAAGAAAATAAAAAACTTTTTGGAAAAAAAACCAAAGCCCCATGTTTTCTTCCCACCTGTTTATCTGCCATTTCACTGGTTTTTTTCCTTTGAGTTCAATCTCAATGAGGAATGTAGCTTTTTTAAAAAGAGCGTCTTTGTTCATATATGACATTTTGCCTAATATGTAGCTGGAGATAATGGGTACTGTTGACTCCCTTGACTACTGGGGTTGTCTACTGGGGTGATGTCTATTTTTAGACAAGTGTTCTTCCTCTATTTGTTTCTCAGAGAGATAAGAGAGGATGCTGTTTCCTAAAAATAAACACGGAGTTTAAGTAACAGACTGCTTGTGTATGGGGTATTCTTAGAAATAATGAAACCTTTTCATGGCAGAATTTGACAGTTTTAGTGGGGTTGGCTTTTAACATCATAACATCACACTCAGAAGTCCTACTACATTATGCATCACCAGGGCCTATATTCTAGCTCTGGCAATTGTTGTTTGCTGACTTTGGTCTCACCTCTTCTGAACTCTTCAGTCTGTAGATGGGTGATATCTTTGGGATCTTGGCCCTGGAAATCCACTCTCCACCCTGTCATTTATTTATTTATTTATTTATTTAGTGAGATTTATATACCGCCTCACAGTGCAAGCACTCTCTAAGCGGTTTACACCAGTAAGCAATTTTATATTTATATTGCCCCCAACAATCTGGGTCCTCATTTTACCTACCTCGGAAGGATGGAAGGCTGAGTCAACCTTGAGCCGGTGAGACTTGAACCGCTGACCTGCGGATCAGTGTCAGCTAAAGTGGCCTGCAGTACCTGCCTCTAACCGCTGCACCACCTTGGCTCTTTTTATCCTACAGTCATAGCTGTAGGACAAATGACTGATCTATAGGTAGGTAGAGAGTTGGGAAGAGATTTGAAGAGGGGAAAACATATGAAACATATGGGGATCAGTGGCTATCAGCCTTGATGGCAGTGTGATCATCTCTGAGGGCCATCTGATGGGGGATTAATCCTCCTTGTGCTTTGGTTAGCCACCATGAGAACAGATTGCTGGACCAGATGGGCCTGATTCAGAAGGGCTCTTCTTATGGTGGTGTGGCTCCCAGCTTGGCTGGCTTCAAGAAGAGTTTGGACCATTCATGGAAGTCATGAGAATCAGTGGCTATCAGCTTTGATAGCCACTGTGTGAGTGCTTCTGAAGACCATCTGCTGGGAGTCTACTGAGTTTCCTCATGCAATTGGTTGACTTAAAGGAGAAAAGGCTGCTAGGCTAGTTGGACCAGGGATCCAGTCTATCAGGGTATAGCTTATGTTCTTATGTTAATGAACTTAGTTGAGAAGATATTTTTCCATTGCTATCCTTTGGAATAGCCTTTCCCCAGACTTTTAGATGATAGCCTTCCTGCCAATAAATATGTACAAAGTTGAGATGGACCTGTGCTACAGAGCTTTTAATGTGTAAGGATTGTTGGTTTGGTTTAGTCATGTAAGACTGATCTGATGGCTTTTAAATTTTTTTTATTGATACTGGATTCCTTGAACTTCCAGGAGTCTTCTTGGACAGGGTGTGTGTGTGTGTGTGTGTGTGTGTGTGTAATTTCTCTCTCTCTGTGTGTGTAATTTCTCTCTCTGTGTATATAATTACTTGGACATACATTTTTACAAGACCGAAATTCTTACTTTGAAATCCAGTGCTTCTTGACAATTTGATTGATGGAAAAATTAACTCGAAATTGACAGAAAAACAAGTGTGAACAGGAAGATCTGGATCCATCAATCTAAACCCGTGATGGCGAACCTATGGCACGGGTGCCACAAGTGGCACGCGGAGCCATATCGGTGGGCACGCGAGCTCAGGTCCGGCGCGCATGTGCGCACCGGCCGGCTGATTTTCAGGCCTTCTGGGCCCACTGGGAGTCAGGAAACAGGCTGTTTCCAGCCTCCAGAGGGGGTGGGGAAGGCCATTTTCGCCCTCCCCAGGCTCCTAGAAAGGCTCTAAAGCCTGGGGAGAGCAAAAAATGGGCGTGCCATTGCATGCTGGGAGGGGGGGGGTCATGCGCGCATGCGCGGGGGTGCATGGAATTATGGGTGTGGGCATGCACACACGTGATCCCCCGCATCCCCCCCCTTTTTGGCACGCGAACCAAAAAAGGTTCGCCATCACTGATCTAAACTAATAACTGGCTTTCTCAGGTCAGATAATCTTTGCGGCAACAGGCGTATGTTTCTGCAGCAGAAAAGTTAGTGTCTTTTGTGGTCTAAGAGCTGCATTCAAGTTGGGAATTAGATTCATCTGAAATAATCCTGGAGTTGTTCAGAAAGCTCACCTTGTCATCAAGGTGCCTATGTCTCTTTTTTTTTTGTCACCGAGCATGAAAATAACTATTGCCCATAAATCTGGCAGGCAAGGATTCCTGCTGGCATGAATGAGAGAGACAGCACAAAACAGATGGGGTTAGTGAGATGAGTTTGTTGCTGAAAAAGTAGACACCAAAATAATTTTGGCTCTGTGCCTCTTTCTAGTTGACCGTTTGGTATGGCACAGATCTCCCAACATTATTCTCTAATTTGTGGCCAAGTCATCAGTAGAAAGCACACAACAATGTGAATAATCTTATGATTTCATATCTTAATAAAATTATTTATTGGCCAAGTGTGATTGGACACACCAGGAATCTGTCTTTGGTGCATATGCTCTCAGTGTACATAAAAGAAAAGATAAGTTCATCAAGAATCATAAGGTACAACACTTAATGATTGTCATAGGGTACAAATAAGCAATCAGGAAACAATCAATATTAATATAAATTGTAAGGATACAAGCAACAAGTTACAGTCATACAGTCAAAAGAGTCCCTAGGGAGTTGGGCGGCATAGAAATATAATTAAATAAATGAATAAGTGGGAGGAGATGGGTGATAGGAACGATGAGAAGACTAATCGTAATAGTAATAGTAATGCAGCCTTAGTAAATAGTTTGACAGTGGTGAGGGAATTATTTGTTTAGCAGAGTGATGGCGTTTGGGAAAAAACTGTTCTTGTGTCTAGTTGTCTTGGTGTGCAGTGCTCTATAGCGTCGTTTTGAGGGTAGGAGTTGAAACAATTTATGTTCAGGATGCGAGGGGTCAGTAAATATTTTCACGGCCCTCTTTTTGACTCGTGCAGTATACAGGTCCTCAATGGAAGGCAGGTTGGCAGTAATTGTTTTTTCTGCACTTCTGATTATCCTCTGAAGTCTGTGTCTATCTTGTTGGGTTGCAGAACCGAACCAGAGAGTTATACAGGTGCAGATGACAGACTCAATGATTCCTCTGTAGAACTGTATCAGCAGCTCCTTGGTCAGTTTGAGCTTCCGGAGTTGGCACAGAAAGGACATTCTTTGTTGTGCTTTTTTGATGACATTTTTGATGTTAGGTGACCATTTTAGGTCTTGAGATATGATAGAACCTAGAAATTTGAAGGTGTGTAATGTTGATACTATGTTGTTAAGCAGTGTTTCTCCAACTTGGCATGCTGGGTGGGGAATTCTGGGAGTTGAAGTCTTAAAATTGCCAAGGTTGAGAAACACTATCACTGTAATACAGAGGCACATAGGTCTGCTCTTAAGTGAAAACGTTGTTGTCTTTGCCTCTAGAGCAGTGATGGCGAACCTTTTTTTCCTCGGGTGCCGAAAACGCGTGCGCGCACGCTGTCACACACGTGTGAGTGCCCACACCCATAATTCAATGCCTGGGGAGGGTGAAAACGGCCTCTCCCGCCCCCGCAGATGCCCTCTGGAGGCCGGAAATGGCCCATTTCCTGACTTCCGGTGGGCCTGGTAGGCCCATTTTTCGCCCTCCCCAGGCTCCAGAGGCTTCCCTGGAGCCTGGGGAGGGCGAAAACACCCCCTCGGAGGTCCTCTGGAAACCTAAAATGCCCTCACAGAGCCTCCACATGAGCCAAAAATCAGCTGGCCGGCACACACATGCATGCTGGAGTTGACCTAGGGCAACGGCTCGCGTGCCGGCAGATATGGCTCCGCGTGCCACCTCTGGCACGTGTGCCATAGGTTCGCCATCACTGCTCTAGAGCTTCTATCCAGTGCCATTTATCAAGAGTAGACATATACCATGTCTTGTCAACAGAAACCCAGAATTTTCTGTCTCTTTGCTGTTCTCTACTGGTGGTTTGGAGTTTTGCAGACTGGAAATGATACAGAAGAACAAAGGAAGACAGACAAAAAGAGTTACTCAGGAGTAATTATTAGGCAGCCATTTTAGTGAAATAGTTAAGGTGCTGGCCTAGAAACCAGGAGATTGTGAGTTCTAGGCTGTTAAGTGCCAGGTAAATCAGAAGATCCAGACAGTTCAAATGGGTATAAAGATTTATTGCAAACTTAAACTCTCTACAAGAATCTGACTTACTAACAGTCCAAACAAATTGGTGGTACATAAGAGTTACAAGAATTCAAAGTAGGTTGGACTTAGATCTCTTGGGTATGAAGGGACTCGTGACTGATGACACATTTGACTCCTCTCGTGAGCTCATCCTGATCATCTCTTACATAGGCATGACATCTAGCTGAATGACTTTGGGTCAGTCATTCTCTCAGCGCAATAGAGTGGAAAAAATAGGAGGCAGGAGTATTAGGTATGTTCACTGCCTTGAGTTATATTCATTCTAGCATTGGATTCTCAGTTAATTACATTCCTAAGAGCTCAGTCATTCAATCCCTTGCACATTAGATTTGGCTTTCAGAATCTGGGTATTCCAGGGGATAGAACTGTATTCTTTTGACCCTCTCTACATTCTCAGATGAGACATTCTCCAGAAACGTGTAGAACACCAGAAGGAAACATAAATACACCTCAAATCACATTTGTTGTTGTTGTTGGTTGCAAAGTCATGTCCGACCCATTGCGACCCGGACAATGTTCCTCTAGGCCTTCCTGTCCTCTACCATCCCCCGGAGTCCATTTAAGCTCACGCCTACTGCTTCAGTGACTCCATCCAGCCACCTCGTTCTCTGTCGTCCCCTTCTTCTTTTGCCCTCAATCTTTCCTAGCATTAGGCTCTTCTCCAGTGAGTCCTTCCTTCTCATTCGGTGGCCAAAGTATTTGAGTTTCATCTTCAGGATCTGGCCTTCTAAAGAGCAGTCAGGGTTGATCTCCTCTACGACTGACCGGTTTGATCGCCCTGCAGTCCAAGGGACTCGCAGGAGTCTTTTCCAGCACCATAGTTCAAAGGCCTCAATTCTTTGGCGCTCAGCCTTCACATTACTTTATTATTATTTTGTTCATTTCTTTTGAGTAAGATGGGTATTCCCCTCCTCTCCCAGACTTCTAAACCTCTAAACAATTGCTCCTCACAAGGAGACCACACGATAGCAACCTCCAGATAACTGTTATTTTGTGATCTCCTTGTGAGGAGCCACTGTTGGAGCACTTGTGGGTGATCCCAAGTCCTCTCTTTGTCCAGGGAGGAATTATTAAAGAGCTGGTCTATTCACTGGCTCTACATTCCATTTCAGTTGTTGGTTCCACTTTTCATGGAATTGTCTTTGGTCTGCCATTTCTTTCCTGAAAGTCTGCTTGATCAGATATTAGAAGTTATGGCCAGCCACACTGGAATAGCAGCTGTGGCCCTTTTCAGAATGCCTGGACAACAGAGACTTCTGCCTTGGCTACTAATGACCCTGGATTACTGTAACGCATTCTAATTGGTGCTGCCCTTGATGACTACTTGGAAGCTTCAATTAGTTTTAAATGGTGATACTTGCTTGTTCGCCAGAGAGCTGTTACAGCACATTAACAATTAAGTTGGGTCATGGCACTTGCTGCCAGGGGATTTCCAAGAATAATTCGAAGTGCTTAATAGAACTCAAAATAACCTTCAAAGCCATTCAGGGCTTAGGTTATCAATATTTAAAGGACCATCTTTTCTACTCTAGTCCCTTCTGTGCATTTAATCCAGGGGTCCCCAAACCCTTCAGTTTATCTAATCCTTCATGAAGTTTGACATTGTTCATTGACATCCCCCCAAATATTTATTAAATGAAAATAATAAATACTATAGCGTAGTGTAGAATACTTTATTTAGTCAAGTGTGATTAGACACACAAGGAATTTGTCTGATGCAGTACAACAACAACAACAACAACAACAACAACAACAACAACAACACAAACTCCTTGGGTATACTCATAGACCTTTATTGGTCCTTATTGATCAATTTAAGAAAGCCTGATTTAAATCAAGAAGAGATGCTTTGGGAGTCATACCAAGGTTTAGGAGTCTGGAGACAAGTCTTAATAACAGCCTGGACTCTATTTCTTTATTAAATTGAGATTCATGTGATATGATTTTTCTTTATTTGTGTCAGAAGCACCTACAAATTATACACATATAACATTCAACATTGAGCAAATAAAGTAGGTATAGAACAGGTCATAGAAATATAACACATGTAAAAATATGTAGAATAAATAGGCTTAAAACTAAATGACATTCGCCTAATACTAATAGGTGCAGTGATTAGAGTGCAGTACTGCAGGCTATTTCTGCTGATCACCAGTTGCCAGCAGTTTGGCAGATCGAATCTCACCAGGCTCAAGGTTGACTCAGCCTTCCATCCTTCTGAGGTCGGTAAAGTGAGGATCCAGATTGTTGGGGGCAATATGCTGACTCTGTAAACCGCTTAGAGAGGGCTGTAAAGCACTATGAAGTGGTATATACATCTAAGTGCTATTGCTATTGCTAATATCAGGCCATGTCAACAGCATTTTCTCATGCCAGCCATGAGGTCTTCTTCCGTACATGTTGAAGGACATCATACGCACCATAGCATGTGTGAGATGGATTGTTCTTCTCTACGTTCACACAGAGTATCTGGGATATGATATGATGATATATGATATGATATGTATATAAAAGTAAGAGCCGAGGTGGCGCAGTGGTTAAATGCAGCTACTGCAGGCTACTCCAGCTGACTGCTAGTTCAGCAGTTCAGCTGTTCAAATCTCACCGGCTCAAGGTTGACTCAGCCTTCCATCCTTCCGAGGTGGGTAAAATGAGGACCCAGATTGTTGGGGGCAATATGCTGAACTCTGTAAACCGCTTAGAGAGGGCTGTAAAGCACTATGAAGCGGTATATAAGTCTAAGTGCTATCGCTATTTCTGGTGAGGTAAGGAATGGCTCCACTTTCATGGCTTTGTTAAAGGCTGTGAAGATAGTAACATTTGTGGGGGGTAACTATTTACTCAGGTTATTTTTATCCACGTTAATTCACATCTGGTTTTAGGTATTTAAAGCTGATTAATTTTAATGGACCATGCTGAGCATGATTTATCTGTTACAAGCCACCCAGAGTTTCTACACTGGGGGAACATACAAATTCTATCATTAACTTTGCTTTCAAGGAAAGACCTAGCTTTTTTTGAAACATCACATGCTAGGATAAAGCATGAGACACAAACAAGCATGAGGATGCATTTAATATTTATACAAGTATTTAACATACTTACAGTGTGTAATCAACAGGAAGCTTATCCTCGTGAACATTTTGATAGTGAACATTCTGAAGTCATACAATAAAAAGAATTATTGCCATGAGAGGCACTAGAATTTTCCCTGGGACTACAGAAGTGAGTGATTGAAACTATTTACCCAAGCAACTGCTCCTAAATCTGCCAGAGAAAGCTAGCAAACAAGAGGGTGAATCGAGTAGGCAAGGCAACAGATTGAATTGTAAAATAAATAAATAACGAGAAGTAATTGATGACTTATCTTGATTGAACTCTTGCAGTGCGAGGGAGAGAGAAAACAAGGATGTTTATGCTTCCAATTCCTCCTTACTGCAAGGAAAGGCAATCATTTATTAGCTGAGCACTACAAATTTGTTTGTTTGTTTGTTTTCTGGCCTGCCAAGGAGATGTGTTCTGGGATGCAGAGACATTAGGCTACCTCCTTGTATAAAAATAATAACAACAACATAAACAACATAAACGGGGAAAGTGGCAAGAAGGTGACAAGCAACAGGGAGAAAGCAGAACTACTTACTCGTTTATTTCATCTGTCTTTACACAAAAAGAAAAAAAAAACAGTCCAACCTATCAAAAACAGCACCACAAAAAACAGATTAGGAACACAAGTTAAAATAGGGAAGAAAACAGTAAGTGAACACCTGTCTACCGTAGATCACCAGGACCGGATGGATTACACCCCAAGGTTCTGAAGGAACTGACAGACGAGATCTCAGAACCACTGAACTATATATTTCAAAGATCCTGGAGCACCGGGGAACTGCCAGAGGACTGGAAAAGAGCTGATGTAGTTCCCATCTTCAAAAAAGGGGAAAAAAATAGATCCAGGAAACTACAGACCTATCAGCCTGACCTCAATACCAGGGAAGATTCTAGAAAAGATAATCAAGCAACGAATCAGCGAACACCTAAAAGCAAACAAAGTAATAACCAAAAGCCAACATGGGTTTGTCAAAAACAGATCATGCTAGACTAAACTTATTGCATTCTTTGACAAAGTGACTAAATTAGTGGACCAGAGGAATACTGTTGATATAATTTACTTGGACTTCAGTAAGGCATTTGATAAAGTAGACCATAACCTACTACTAGATAAAGTAGAAAAATGTGGGTTAGACAGCATCACCACCAGATGGATTCGTAACTGGCTGACCAACTGCACTCAACATGTAGTTCTCAACGGAACTGCATCTACATGGAGGGAAGTATGCAGTGGAGTACCCCAAGGCTCTGTTTTAGGCCCAATACTCTTCAACATCTTCATCAATGACTTGGATGAGGGGATAGATTCATCAAATTTGCAGATGACACCAAACTGGCAGGAATAGCCAACACTCCAGAAGATAGGCTTAAGATGCAAAAGGATCTTGACAGACTTGAACATTGGGCGCTATCTAACAAAATGAAATTCAATGGTGAAAAAAGTAAGGTTCTACATTTAGGTAAGAAAAACAAAATGCACAGGTACAGTATATGTGGTACCTTGCTCAACAGTAGTAACTATGAGAGGGATCTTGGAGTCCTAGTGGACAACCATTTAAATATGAGCCAGCAGTGTGCAGCAGCTGCCAAAAAAGCCAACACAGTTCTAGGCTGCATTAACAGAGAGATAGAATCAAGATCACGTGAAGTGTTAATGCCACTTTATAATGCCTTGGTAAGGCCACATTTGGAATACTGCATTCAGTTTTGGTCACCACGATGCAAAAAGGATGTTGAGACTCTAGAAAGAGTGCAGAGAAGAGCAACAAAGATGATTAGGGGACTGGAGGCTAAAAGATATGAAGAACGGTTGCAGGAACTGGGTATGTCTAGTTTAATGAAAAGAAGGACTAAGGGTAAAATGATAGCAGTGTTCCAATATCTCAGGGGTTGCCACAAAGAAGAGGGAGTCAAGCTATTCCCCAAAGCACCTGAAGGTAGAACAAGAAGCAATGGGTGGAAACTAATCAAAGAGAGAAGCAACTTAGAACTAAGGAGAAATTTCCTGACAGTTAGAACAAATCATCAGTGGAACGGCTTGCCTCCAGAAGTTGTGAATGCGCCAACACTGGAAGTTTTTAAGAAGATGTGGCTGCTGGCTAATATTTAAATGGTTGTCCACTAGGACTCCAAGATCCCTCTCGCAGTTACTACTGTTGAGCAAGGAACCACATATACTGTACCTGTGCATTTTGTTTTTCTTGCCTAAATGTAGAACCTTACTTTTTTCACTATTGAATTTCATTTTGTTAGATAGAGCCCAATGTTCAAGTCTGTCAAGATCAGAGGTGGGTTCCTGCCGGAGCTGTCCAGTGCGTAGCTCCGGTAGGGAGCAGCCGATTGTGCAATTTGTGTGCGACCGCTTTGG
Source organism: Diadophis punctatus similis (assembly GCA_023053685.1). NCBI lineage: Eukaryota > Metazoa > Chordata > Lepidosauria > Squamata > Dipsadidae > Diadophis > Diadophis punctatus. Next base: position 4,099,920 of record JALIGW010000003.1, on the reverse strand, counting down.
AACCCTCTCCGCCGGTCCGTCGTGCGTGTTGCCATCTTTTTCTGAGAATTTTTGGGCGATTTTGCTTCTGTGCATGCGCGTAAGCAAAATCTCGCCAAAATCTCATGCATGTGCGCATCCCCTTGCGAGATTTTGGCGAGATTTTGCTCCCATGCATGCGCAGAAGCAAAATTGTGTCAAAATCTCTCTTGCGCACGCATCCTTTTGCAAAATTTTGGTGCGATTTTGCTTCTGCGCATGCGCAAAAGCAAAATCATGTGAGGGGGCACACGCATGTAGCATGCGTGCCTGAAATGTGGAGATGCACGCGCAGCGCACCGGCATCGGTAAGTGAGCAACCCGCCCCTGGTCAAGATGCTTCTGTATCTTGAGCCTGTCTTCTGGAGTGTTGGCTATTCCTGCCAGTTTGGTGTCATTTGCAAATGTGATGAGTTCCCCATCTATCCCCTCATCCAAGTCATTGATGAAGATGTTGAAGAGTACTGGGCCTAAAACAGAGCCTTGGGGTACTCCACTGCATACTTCCTTCCATGTAGATGCAGTTCCATTGAGCACTACACGTTGAGTGTGGTTGGTCAGCCAGTTTTGAATGTATATCTCTCTATAACTCTGTCTGTCTGTATCTCTCTATTATCTATCTATCTATCTATCTATCTATCTATCTATCTATCTATCTATCTATCTATCTATCTATCTATCTATCTATCATCTGTCTGTCTGTCTGTCTATCTGTCTATCTATCTATCTTCCATCCATCCATCATCCATCCATCCATCCATCCATCCATCCATCCATCCATCCATCCATCCATCCATCCATCCATCCATCTATCTATCTATCTATCTATCTATCTATCTATCTATCTATCATCATCTACTATTGTCATCTATCATCTATCTATCAAATCTGTTAATCTCTTTCAACTGAGTTGCCCAGAATAGAGGGTGAACCTTAGAGCAGTCATCTGAGCCACCTTTTTGAATTATTTTTGACTGAGTCATACTTTTGGAAGACTCAACATCTGATTTTTTTTCTTGAAAGTGTCATGGAGACAAAGCTTGCAACCTGCTGTCCTCAAATCAAACTGCTCTCTGTTTTTCTTTTAAATTTAATGGGGTCACATCTCCTCCTGCTCATGATTTTGACAGGTTCATTATTCAGGAAATTGTATTTGCACTTGTATAACACCAGTTAATTTCTCTGTTGCATCATGAAGTTATTAGTCAGGAAGCAAAGACTGGTAATGCAGAGGCTAATCTAGGAGGCAGCATTCTAAGAAATTGTAGATATTTTCCCCCCATTCATGCATCTATCCATCCATCTGCAAGGTAATTTGGTGTATATAAAAAGGCATGTCCAGTTTCTTCTTCCATTTGAGAGGCCTGTATCATATGAGCCGAGGTGGCGCAGTGGTTAAAGTGTAGCACTGCAGTTCAGCAGTTCAGCTGTTCAAATCTCACCAGCTCAAGGTTGACTCAGCCTTCCATCCTTCCGAGGTCGGTAAAATGAGGACCCAGATTATTGGGGGCAATATGCTGAACTCTGTAAACTGCTTAGAGAGGGCTGTAAAGCTCTGTGAAGCGGTATATAACTCTAAGTGCTATTGCTATATCATCATTCTGCCTCATTCATAGTGCTTCACAGGACCTTCAGATATTATCATCTATTTGTAACTCTCCAGTGCTTAGCCACCATGCCTTCCATCTTTTTCCTTTTAAAGAAGATTAACTAACCATGGGAAAAAAATATACCATGCCTTTGAGTGACCATGCCAGAAGCTCACAGGCAGCAAACCAGTCAGTTTGACCTAGTGCAGGGGTGTCAAACTCAAAGCCTGGGGGTTGGATCTGGCCCATGGGGTACTTAGATCTGGCCAGTGGGGCCGCCCTGGAAAAAGCAAAGGATTGGCCCATGGTGCCTCTGCCAGTGAAACCTGAGCTCGGGAGGGCCATATGCAGCCCTCGCGAGCTCTGTTTTTGCTGGCAGAGGGTTGCAGGAGGCTGTTGCAGCCGAAAACAGAGCACAGGAGCCTGTTTTTGCTGGGAGAGCACTCAGGCCACCACAGGTGCCCCCGACACGAATGAGGTCTATCTGGCCACGCCCACCCTCGCCACACCCAACCTGCCCCCCTGAGGTCAAACACAACCCTTATGTGGCCCTCAATGAAATCGAGTTTGACACCCCTGATCTAGTGGCTAAGGCTCCAGGCTAGAAACCAGGAGACTGTGAGTTCCAGTTCCATCTTAGGCATGAAAACCAGATGGGTGACTTTGGGCCAATCACTAGGAGATTGTGTGTTCTAGACCCACCTTAAGGCATGAAACTTGGGCCAGTCCCTCTCTCTCAGACCCATGATGTCCATGAGACTCGGACAATAAGACAGTTGGTCAATTCCTGTCACAACCAATAGATTAATACTAAGTTGATCCAAAAAAAGCAGCCCTTGCACTTGTGGGAAAAACTCTAAGAAAAATATGTATTCTGAGAATATCTCAGTTTTGTAAATTGAAATCAACATAGCTGTTCTCAGAGAATTCAATGACTTTTTCCCAAGTATTGCTAAATTTGGATATAACCACTATGTCAGAGTGCACACAGTGTGACTATTTTGAGACAATCCAGGAACAAAATACAGTAAACAGGTTTGTCTTTCAAATAGTGGTTTATCTACAAGGAATATATACATACATGTACTAGGCAAAGTCAGGCAATCAATCATCAACTATAGCATGGAAGCACACATGGAAAGAGAGATACGCCCTCACAGGGCTCTCTCACATTACAACCTCTTAAAGCGGTTTTTCAGCATCATTCACTGAACATTGATTCATGCTGCAATCACCTTACACTGGGACTACTGCAATGCACTCTATAGGGAGAGGCCCTTGAAGGTCACGCAGAACAGGGATTTCCAACCTTGGCAACTTTACGACTTGGGGACTTCAACTCCCAGAATTCCACAGTCAGCAAGTCATAAAGTTGCCAAGGTTCGAGACCCTTGACTTAGAAGCTACAACAGTCCAGAATGCAACTGTAAACAATAATGGGCATGTCTCAATATGCCCATGTGACATCATTGCACCTTGGTTGCCAGTTAACTTCTAAGTGTGATCTAAGTTGCTGGTTATCATCCATAAAGCTGTCATGGCATAGAGTCCTGAGGGTTATCCCTCCAAAGGGTTCTGCTTGTCCTATGTAATTGGAGAGAGTGGGCATATTATGGGTCCCATCAGTATCACTGTCAGAACTTGGGAAGTGCACCTTCTGTGTCACAACATTTGCCCTCTGGAACAGGATTCCTCCAGAGATCTATAGGTGCCCCTACTCAGACTGCGTTATAACCTGGCTATTTCTCCAGGCCTTGGGTTTAGGATGGATGGTGAGCTGCCAACCCCATTAGGTAGAGCAGAGCATAAAATCAACTCTGCAGGATGGCTAAAACTACTTCTATTGAGATTGGCTATAATTATAGAACACTAATAGCTGAATACCCATGCTTCGCTATGAAACTATGTGATCAGGCTTGATAAATTGACAGTTAAAACTTGAAAATTAATGAGTAGTTACGATCGGGCTTGATACATTGACACTTAAAGCTTGAAACTTTACGTAGAATATGTAACTCCTTAGCATCAGAGCGTGTTAATATAAGGCAACTGGCAGTTGGAACAGAGTTCTTTTCAGGTGGGGAGGGGGAGTAGAATGTCTAAACTCCCAACCCGCAGGCCGGATGAGTCACGCGCTGACCATGGCCATGCCCAGTTTAGTGAAGGGGTAGCATCAGAGCGTGTTAATGTAAGGCAACTGGCAGTTGGAACAGAGTTCTTTTCAGGTGGGGAGAGGGAGTAGAACGTCTAACTCCTTAGCATCAGAGCGTGTTAATTAATATAATACTGTATAAGAAATACTAATGATCTGATGGTCATTTTGAAAAATCCTTTCTTAGCGAGCACCTAGAAGCCAAGAGGAACATACGTGCCAAGTTTCAAGATTGTAGGCTTTACAGTTCTGGAGATGTTGTGATGAGTGAGTGGTATTTCGCTTTTATATATATAGATTGCAAGTCTGGTTGACTCTTCTTTGTCCTTCTTCTTATTCTTCAGTAAATTAGGGAGGTGTCTGCCTGAGCCCTTTCCAAATGTTATTTTGTTCTGCACTTTAAAAATCCTTCAGCTCCCTTTCCCTAGAAAACAATTTCTGTCAAGGTCATCTTCCTTACCTTCTACCCAAGCCTTTGATAAGATTTTATCTTAGTTTAAATGTTTCTCTTGCAGATGTACAGTACATTGTTCTTTTCCTTGTTTAATGTTCTACCCTGCCTGGAGTTTTTATGGATTTTGGCATCCTTCCAAACTCGACAGACAGATAGGTGCCAAATAAAATGTTGACATGGAATTCTGTTATACTAGGGATCAAGCCCAAGAAAGGGTCAAACCCCTTTCATGCTTCCACATCATGTGGTTTCCCCTGGAAAGTAGGGTTGGTTTTTCATACAGGGTGACCAATTGGGACTTTAGTAGAGAACGGGGAACTTCAACCAGAGACAGATTGCACAGGGTGTCTGCTATTGACAGGGGAAAATAAATGTTCCCATTAATGCCAAATGAGTTATTTTTACTTGTTAAATGGAATTGGGAGTTAACTCCAGCTTTTTTTCTTCTTCTTTTCCTTGGTGTGTTCCGACATAGGAACCCAATTAAGCATTATTTTTCAGCAAAACGACAAAAAAACCTGACACCAGCTGATCCTTTGCAACATCAAGCCTAACTGTACTTCAATCTCTTCAAGATGTTTTCCTTTCTTCCATCACTAAAATTGTTTTCTCTCACCCTCCCTTCGCAGAGGAAATGGATCAATCCCCCGCAGTGCGTTCTGAATATCTGGTCTCAGGGATCCGGACTCCTCCTGTCCGAAGGAATAGCAAGCTAGCCACGTTGGGCAGGATTTTCAAACCATGGAAGTGGAGGAAAAAGAAGAACGAGAAACTGAAGCAGTCATCTACAGGTAAGTGGGAGGCAACACCTGTATGGCAGAGCAAAGTTAATGGCAGGACTTCCTTGTAAGTGGAAGGCAGATTGCTGTGTATGCCAGGACCATACAATTGCACATTTGTTTTCAAATGTGGGCAAAATAGAAAGGATTCTCTAGGTTTCCAAATACAGCTGTCCCGAGAATTGTGGCTTTTATTCTTTAAGGAGCAAATTTCAAAGGCTGGTGCCTTAATGGAAACTATGTGGGAAGTAGTTGATACAATTCCAGAAGTGCAGTTGAACAAACATTTCGGAAATCTAGGATCGTAAAGAGTCTAGTCTAGTTCCCATGATAATGGGAATATAATCAATTGCCATGATAGTTGAAAGAGGAAAAAAGCATGTCTGTTTACACACGTGGAAAGAGAGTGAAAGAGAGAGGGAGGGAGGGAGGGAGGGAGGGAGGGGAGATGGATGATGATAGATAGCTTAGAGCAGTGGTTCCCAACCTGTGGTATGTGTACCACTAGTGGTACGCGAGGGCCTTCCAGGTGGTACGCGAACACTTTCGGGGTCATGAACGATTTTTAGTTAGTTATTTTTTACTTCACAAAAATGTTTACTGCCTAACACAAGATAATCTGGCAACGATTTGCAGCTGTTGCCACATGCCACCCACCTGGTCCCAGCGGCCCGAGAATCCAGTTGCTGGATGCGCGGGGCCAAAAAAGGAACGGTGACTGTTCTGAACTCTATGGAAATAAAGTGATATCTGATCGAATTTAGTTTCTCTGGAACCAGGTGGTACGCGGCGACTGTACGGGACCTCCAAGTGGTACTCGATCACAAAAAGGTTGGGAACCACTGGCTTAGAGAGAGAGAGGATAGATGATAGATAGATTAGAGAGAGATATGATAGATGATGATATATATATATAGAGAGAGGACAGACAGACAGACAGACAGACAGACAGACAGACAGACATAATAGAGAGAGAAATAGAAATAGAGATGGATGGATGGATGGATGGATGGATGGATAGATACCGTATTTTTCGGAGTATAAGACGCACCTTTTTACCCTCAAAAAGAGGGTGAAAATTTGGGTGCATCTTATACACCGAAAGTAGCCCCACCCAGCCACCCCCACACTTTGGCCTCTGCCTGCCAACAATTTACCTCTTTGCAGCAAACAGAACAGAAACAGAAGCCTTATTAGCACACTAAGAGATTATCTGCCTCCCGACCTACAGCTGACAGGCTTACAAGCCACGTGGTAAAATGAAACTAACTACGGTGGCTGTAATGAGACAAAATGCTGGGAGATAAACTGCTGGCAATGTTACACTGCTGAAATTGCAAGAAAGTAAAGCTACGGCTACTGTAGCCTAGAGGTAGAGCTCTTGCCTCATAGTCAGGAGGTTGTGAGTTCTATCCTAGGTAGAGGCAGATTCTGTTAATATGTTATTTTGTTAAATGTTTGTAGAGTGTTCAAATTATAAGACTTATTTTTTAAAGACTGCTTTATTATTGTTCTAGACAACTTAACAAAATGAAGAAGCTTTTTAAAATAAATTCTTGCTCTGAAGAGGCCCAGTGCTATTGTATCTTCTTTTAAATAGCAGAAAGCCTTCCAGAAACATTAATTTTAAAGATCTGTAAAAGTATAATCTGAAATGTCCTGTTTTAGTATTATTAGTATTAAAATAAGGCAGCTGAATTAAACCCTGACAGTCATCTTTGGAGTAGATCTATTTAAATAATTGGGAGGAGTTAGTGTGATTACATTTAAGAAAACTTTCTGGGATTAATATATTGCCCTAATGTACATTTCTCCAATTCTTTGCTATTTCTATGGGTCAAGCACACATGCACAGAAATACACAGCAAACAGTGTATATCATCTGTGCTGTTTGCTGTTTGCTGTTTGGCAAATTGCTTGGAGGCAGAGGCCTTTTTTCCTTGTTTTCTTCCCCCAAAACTAAGGTGCATCTTATACTTTGGTGCGTCTTATACTCCGAAAAATACAATAGATAGATAGATAGATAGATAGATAGATAGATAGATAGATAGATAGATAGATAGATAGATAGATAGATAGATAGATAGATAGATAGATGAGAGCTAGAGATGAGAGAGAGAGATAAAGAGATAGAGATAGAGATAGAGATGAATGGATAGATAGATAGATGATAGATGATAGATGGATGGATGGATGGATGGATGGATGGATGGATGGATGGACAGATAGATAGATAGATATAGAAAATAGAGATAGATAGACAGACAGAGAGATAGAGATAGAGATAATAGAGAGAGAAATAGAAATTGAGATGGATGGATGGATGGATAGATAGATAGATAGATAGATAGATAGATAGATAGATAGATAGATAGATAGATATTAGAATCCATCTTTTCTTCATATATAATTTGTTTTAAAGTTCAACACAGAACCACCAAGGAACAAGTTAGTTGATTGCTCTACATAATAATTCTTATTAGGAAATCTTATCCTTTCTATTATTATTTTTTCTTGTCATCCCACTCGATTTCAAGTGTGACTGCAGCGTTTGCTTTTTTCTTCGTTTCTTCTATGTGACAAGGGATTGCCAAATACGAATGAGTGGCATACTCAGCTTGTATGTTAAAGTTCCCCCACTTCAGTACAAAATAAGATTAATGTATAGGTACAGAATAAGATCAATGGTCCTGGTTGCTTTTTAATCTGTTAGATGGCCTCCTCTGGTTCAAAATGACTTTAAAAAGGAGTCTAAAATAAACATCCCCCAATTATTTTGGGAATTCAGAATGTAGCCTTCAGCCTTGCCCAGCTTCATTGATAAAATTGGATCAACCTTAATTTTGTAAAGATTAACATCTTATATTATAAAGGTTGGTAACTGTTCTACTATCTCTGTATGGTAGCCCAATAGATTGACATGGTGGGGACGCGGTGGCTCAGTGGCTAAGATGCTTGTTGATCAGAAAGGTTGGCAGTTCGGCAGTTCGAATCCCTAGTGCCGCATAACGGAGTGAGCTCCCATTACTTGCCCCAGCTTCTGCCAACCTAGCACTTCAAAAGCATGTAAAAATGTAAGTAGAAAAATAGGGACCACCTTTGGTGGGAAGGTAACAGCGTTCCATGTGCCTTCGGCGTTTAGTCATGCCGGCCACATGACCATGGAATCGTCATCAAACAGCGCTGGCTCTTCGGCTTAGAAACGGAGATGAGCACCGCCCCCTAGAGTCGGGAACGACTAGCACATATGTACGAGGGGAACCTTTACTTTTACCTAATAGACTGACCTTTAGCTGCATCTTAATATAGCTTTATTTTGAAGGCTGCATCTTAATATAGCTTTATTTGCTACATTTCTTCACAATTCTGCAACATTCAGCAAAAGTATGTTGTTGGGAACTGCCTTATATTAGGATAAACTAAGTTGTGCAACATTATCAACTCCCAACTATCAGCAGCTCTTCGAATTTCTGAAAGATCCCTAACACACAATTTGCTTTTAAACCAAGAAACCTAAGCTGGTCAGACATTATTTCGGAGCCAGTGATCTGGTATGAATATTGTGAGCGTCTCATGGACACTTTCCCAACATGGACATTATCAGAGGAGGGTCACCTGTTCACAAATGGCTGCCATCATGAATGTAAAGGGGTGCAGAATATTCATTTACAACAGTGGTTCCCAACCTTTTTGTGATCGAGTACCACTTGGAGGTCCCTTACAGTCGCTGCGTACCACCTGGTTCCAGAGAAACTAAATTCGATCAGATATCACTTTATTTAAATAATACAAGTAGAACATGCAAACCAACTAAATAATAATAAAAATAGTAACATACACACTGAGATGCAGTAATGAATATCAAAGGGTAACTTGAGTCAAGAGAACATAGTGCTAACAATAACAGAGTGAGATTAACCTTGGCTCGAGAGCTCGCTACGACGCGCACCTTCTCGCGAGGGTTCTACTGCGCGACTGCTGAGAGTTCAGAACAGTCACCGTTCCTTTTTTGGCCCCGCGCATCCAGCAACCGGATTCTCTGGCCGCTGGGACCAGGTGGGTGGCGTGTGGCAACAGTTGCAAATCGTTGCCAGATTATCTTGTGTTAGGCAGTAAACATTTTTGTGAAGTAAAAAATAACTAACTAAAAATCGTTCATGACCCCGAAAGTGTTTGCGTACCACCTGGAAGGCCCTCGCCTACCATTAGTGGTACACGTACCACAGGTTGGGAACCACTGATTTACAAGAATGCAGATTCCTATGCTCGTTTTTGGGTGATTCCTTTTTATCCCGGCATGTTTTTCTTTCTTTCTTTCTCTTTCTCTTTTTGGGCATCTAAACAAGATTGGGCAACATTTGTTTGTGTTTTATTTTGGAAAAATGTCCGAAGACTACATGGGGTCATTTCTAAGAAAGCTGGTGCTAAAAGCTGGGGTTTTGCTCCACGGCCTACCAACTTCCCATTTTTAATAATTAACTACAGGTAATAGAGACATTCTACCAGGTGGCATATAAATGCAGTAAAATTTTGTATAAGTAAATTGATCCAGACAATACACTGCTTAATAAGCATTTATGTATTTTAAAGAAGAAGAAGAGGGTATAAATAAAAATTTAAAAATAAATAAATACAGTAAAATAAGTGAGTAATAAAACAGAGGAAAGCTAGGTTGGTGTAGCGATCAAAGCAAGTTAGAAACAAAGAGGCTCTGAGTTCTAGTCCTGCCTGAGGTGTAAAGCCAACTGAATGATATTGAATGATATCAGATTTTTTGATATCATTTTCTGAATGATAACTGAATGATATCAGATTTTCTCATAATATGAAGAAGGCAGCCGTGGCAAGCACTTCCCAAAAAATTACTAAGAAAATCACTGAGACTTGAGGTTCTTTTTAAAGAGGCAACTGGGTTTTCTGGGTTTTTTCTTTCAAGACATTTCGCTTCTCATCCAAGATGCTTCTTCAGTTGTGA